>JANBTS010000017.1:0-214358 GCA_027578955.1 Coemansia sp. RSA 1250 | reverse complement strand
CAATATGATATCACGTTTGCAATGTCTACTAATAATTGTGGACAATAAAAGCATTTGTGATAGCAAGCATGGTATATAAGCAAAGAAAATATTAGGAGATTAGGTAAAATGCTGATAAAACAAATATAACGAAGAAAATAATTGCATTTCTTAAATTGTTGCTTTATACCGCTTTCTGCATTGCTTTTAGGTGTAGTATTCTCTAATTTATATGTGTCCTTTGGGTGCGTTAAGGTCAGCGTCAATGGTAGCTTGCTTTGCTGCTCTTTGCAATTTCTCCTTTTTGAAGCCTGGGCTATGAGATCAAGACAATCTCCACCGACAACCAGTTCATTTGTGTATTTCGTTGAGTAAATGCAGCCAGCAGAGAGGCAGTCCAGATCTCGATAACGTTGTATCTTCCTGCGTGAAAGCGTTTTGGTGCCGAACATGCACATATGTGATGTATAGAAAAACTAGACAAAAATTATACGAATGCCAGCAGCGTGGATATTTACATTTCCATTGTAATAAAATAATTTCTTGGATAGCTTGCCAAGCCCACCACAATTGTAAATCGCTGTGAGTGCCAAAACTAAGATAATGTACAATTTGTTTTTATAATATATTATATTAATACATTATAGAGAGAATAAAAGCTGCAGCTATGTAGCTAACACGCTGCGGTTGAAGCAATGCGTACTCTGCTCTTCTACGCTGATTAAATGTTTAATTTATATCTCTAATTGAGCAGATTTAACAATGGTTGAGATACGAAATGTTCTTTAATCTTTGCTCTACTAGTCTAGCCTCATGGAATAGATTATTTAGTTTAAACTTCAATCTATAGAGACAGCAAGCGGAAGCAAAGTGTAAATTTGAAGATTAGTCAACCTACTAACAATATTATTTATTTAAAATAAAAAATTTGCCTTTTAAAAATATTATTATACTTCACAGTAAATTAGCTATTCAAATAGTATAAAGCACTCTCATCCTAAGCTTTGTATTCATGTCTCCAGTATTGTGAATTTACGACTTCAGTTGCTCTAGCTTGCTCATCTGTCGCAGTTTCTCCATTGCATTTCTAGAATGATATTTAAACTTTGCCAAATTCTCTAGTGCTTTTGGATAATATAAACATCTACGAAATCACTGCATAGTGTGTAGATAAAGGGATGTTAGGAGAATAGGAAAATGTAGATGAATAAGCAGAGAAAATAAAGAAGAAATTGCTTTATATAGTGGACTACTGCACAGTTTCTGGCTCAGATAAACCCACCAAAACATGGTTCTACAGAAGGGAGGCATATATATATTTTTTTGTTTATAATTCAAATAAAGTCTCAATTTAGCGTTCTTTGTAGCCTTTTGGGTGGAATTTTGAAAGAAAAGTTTGGTTCACTTTTAAAAATTCAAAGACGTGCTAATGAGTAGTTGGGAGCATACCGCAATTGTTTTTCTGGATTTTCTTTGAGTTGCCCTCATGAGAACCCTTTAAAATTTTAAGCATTTAAGCAAACAATGAACGTATATCCCAATCTGATCACAAAATCTATCTGTCCTAATCAATTGCGGTAGATCACTTTTTTTTTCATTCGGACAATCCGGAATGGTTTTTGTTGACGAAAACTTCGGAAAGATAATCTATAGAAAAAGTCTCTCTCTTTAGTCGTTCATCCTACACTCTCTTTCTAATTCGAGCAAAATAATTCAAGACCTTTTATTCAAGAAATGTCTAACCAAATTTTGGAACCAACGCCCGAGTTATCTCGCAAGCTTCATGAAAAAGTAGTTTCGGACAGTTCCTCTACTTCGCTAGTCAACCGACTTAAAGGCAAGAACAAGGAGCTGCAAACGCAATCAATCAACACGTACCAGCAATTCTGGAAGGACTCATCCAACAACAACGAGGAAGCCCGCGCATCCATGTACAAAACTCTAACCAACACCTACTATAACTTGGCCACGGATTTTTACGAATATGGGTGGGGCGAGTGCTTCCATTTTGCCCGCAAAAGTATCGGCGAGAGTTTGCGTGAAAGCATCAAGCGCCATGAGCATATTTTGTTCGATGCGGCCAGAATTAAGAGCGGTATGAAGGTGCTTGATGTCGGTTGTGGTGTGGGTGGTCCTGCTCGCGAGTGCATCAGGTATACGGGTGCTCATGTTACCGGTCTTAACAACAATGACTATCAGATTGAACGTGCCACCATCTATGCTGCCAAGCATGCTCAGACCGAGTACTCGCAGTTCCTCAAGGGTGATTTTATGGATATGCCCTTCGAGGAGAACTCGTTTGATGCCGTCTATGCCATTGAGGCTACTTGCCATGCACCTGTGTTGCGCGACGTGTACGCGCAGATGTACCGGGTGCTGAAGCCCGGAGGGTACTTTGCCATCTACGAGTGGTGCTTGACGGACAAGTTTGACGAAAACAACGAGGAGCACCGGCGGATGGCGTTGGCTATTGAGCATGGCGATGGTATTGCCAAGCTGTTTAGCACTCGTGTGGCGCTGCAGGCTGCCAAGGATGCTGGCTTTGAGATTGAACGTGCCGAGGATCTGGCTCATGAAACTCAGGTGGGCAATGAGATCCCCTGGTACAAGGACTTGGATGTTGGCCTTATCAACTTTAATGGCCTGCAGGGCTTTGCCAGATCGCAAATCGGCCGCATCTTCACCACCAATGCCGTCAAGCTGCTCGAAAAGGTTGGCATTGCACCTCAAGGCACCGTGCAGGTCCAGGATGTGCTGTCGACGGCTGCCGATGGCCTGGTCGGAGGCGCAAAGCAGGAGATATTCACTCCCATGTACCTGATTGTTGGCCGCAAACCTCTAAACTAGCCTTTATTTACGTTGAAACTTGATAAACTCTTACTGTTGATTCTGCTGGCTACTTAGATTAGCCGACGCTGAGCTGATTGAAATCCGCGGAGTAACTGGTGGTGATCGTGTGCTTGGTGTCGCTATAGTAGAAGCTGTAGTGAACCGGCGATTCAAGAGCGGTGCTGCTCGCAATGGCGACGAGTTTGCCGGAGCGGCAATGTCTGCAGGATCACACGAAGCAGCTCTGTGGTGGTCGTCCAAGGACAGCGAGGGCGGTTGCTGCATCAAGTGCAAAGTGCGCAGCCGTGGAGATGGCGGTGGCTCGGAATAGCCCACATCGTGAAGCGTCAGGTTTCGCGGCAGCACATTGGGAAGCCGCTTGCCCATCAGCTTGCGTGGATCCAGAATCATGTACTTTGACAGCGGCGCCTTGCCCTTGGCCATTGCGTCAGAAACCACCGAGGATTCTCTGCTGCCAATCTCGCCATCGTTAGCACCGCCTTCTTGGCGACTGTCTGCGGGCTTATTAAAGTGCTCTTTATCGGCCATAGATGTGCTTGCAGCAGCCATTGCCAGACTGCCATGCATGCTGGCTGCCATTTCCTGATCAATGGTCCGGTCCATATCAATCAGCAGCCGCCGAGCTTCCCAATCAGGCCCAAACGATGTCTTGCTCCATGCCTTGCGGTTATGCAGCTGCTTGAACTTTTCCTTGACCAGAGCACCCGTATGCTGTACTGCCACTGACATGTACTCCTTCTTGACCTGCATCAGCAGCTCAAAGTAGGACTCTACCTGATTGCGCAGCTCAAGCGTTGGCGCATGGAACTCAAAATCACGCAAGTCTGTGATGTTGTTGGCTCGCCGACCCTGGTACGAAATACACAGCGTGCTGCCGCCAATCTTGATGTGCAAAAACGTCTTGTTGCTGCTGGCTCGCTTCTTCATCTCGTCCACTTGGTCTCGGTTATCTCCGCTCTGCGAAATGTTTATCATCGAGTTGTTTTCCATTAGAGACAATGGCGTAGACCGTCCAGATATTGTTGCCAGCAACCCTGATGCTACTCGCGGAAGCGGCTGTGCTGCTCGCTCATCCAGAGACGGCGCTTCGGATGCTGTGCGGCTGCTACGAAGCTGCTCGTCAATCGGTTTCCGCCTCTTATGCTCAAGTGCTGCCCGAACGCTGCTTTGCATATCCGGATCCACACGGCCGCTCTCTCCATCTGCCACGGTAGCTGGCTGCGAAACCGAAACCGAGTCTTCCGATGCGATGCTGTTCATGGTGGGCCGCCTATGACGCCGAGGCGACAGCATATCGTTCTGCGCCTGCTCATTCCCAGCCATAGTCTCTTGCGGCGGATACAAGTAGTTCATTAGCTTCTGCGCAATATCGTGAGACAGCTGTAGACGCAACGGGAACAAGTCGACTTCAAAGCGCTCAACGATACTGATACCGCCAACGGGCGCCAGCTCTGACCACTGCACACGAATCATCTTCTCTACGCAAAAATCCGGCTTGGGGTGCTTTGGCTGGATATAGGGACCAACTAGATCTGTAAACATTGGGTTTGGCAGACGATTGACAATGTACAGCAAGTGCACCTCGCTGAGCAGATGTGTTGCCTGATCTGATGTCGTAACTGCCTTGAGCGATGCCCAACGCAGAGTCATGTCGCAAAGCGGCCGCTCATCGTTTTCCAGCATGTGCCAAGTGGCCTTGTTGATAAACAGATGGATTGTGCGGGCAATCGTATTGTGCGTCTCTTCAACAGTTTTCATACTGGATGTGCGCGATGATGCTTCAGACAGCAGCAAAGTGTCCTGCTGCTGCCATTTGCTTGAATCCACTCCAGCCGCCCTCGCTGCTGCAGCTGCAGCCGCTGCCACTGCTAATTTGCCCTTATTTTCCGCTTCCCTACGCATCTGCTTCTGCGCGGCACCAAATAGGTCCATTGCCGTGCGCAGCTGTAGCTCCAATGCACGCCGATGCCGGTCCAATGTTAGCAATGATGATGCCTGAGCCCGTTGTTTGCTTATACTGTTGCGATTAGAGGGAACTTCTAGACTGCCGCCATACAGCACCGCTCGGCTGCGCTGGATAGAGTACCAGTCGTAAATCAGCGGCATGCGCTCACGAAGCGCTGTTTGCGTAGCCCGGATAATCGACAGCAACCCACGTAAATCGCTCATATCCATGCCCAGCTGAATTGTGTTTAGATGGTCCATATAAGCAGCCTTTTCAGGATCAATAAATACCAGCAGCTCTGTCACAATTTCGTATACTGACAAGTACTGCTCTGCCGTGCATGCCAAGTTGAGTTCAGGTAGAAATACCGAAACATGGTTGGCACGATGTGACAGCCCCTGCTCGCTGCTTGCTGTCTCTGCATCGTCGATTGGATCGCTATCCTTATCGTCCGTGTCATCAACTTCGACCTCACTCAGAGGATCGTTCACATAGGAGGCACTATCGCCCAATGGACTGGTAGCCGCTAGTATATCGCCGCTCATGCTCGCCTTGTCGTCAGGCATAAACACTGCTGGCGGCTGGGAAATGTCTGCCGGATCACTCTGAATTCGCAGCGGATTGGCCTTGTCATATACCACCAAGCCATTGTTGCGGTTCATCAGCCGTTTGTACTTGCTCAAGTCCTGGATCCACCACGCCTTTCCATACTTGCCAGTCGACGATTCGCCAGTATGCTCAGAGTCACTATCAGACTCGTTGCCATCGTCATCATCGTCCAGTTCATCAAAAATACCCCGTACATGGTGCTTGCCTTCGCTTAGCAATAGCTCAATCGGGATCCATGCTGGCCACAGCGTATTGGGCTTTGAAGGGTCTGCGTCCAGCTGCGACCCATAAGTACAGTCGACAAAATAAGCAGCCTGGTTTTCAAAGTCGCTGCGAATAGCCGTAAACACCTGCACATTCTCCAGTTCTACCAGGCTGCGCGCTTTGACCACTGCTTCGTCGCTAGGCGGATCATTTAGTGTTTCGTCGCTAGATTCGTCTTCATTGCAAAGCAGAATGCGGTGCAGCTGCACTCTTTCGGCTACCGCGATCGCCGACTCCTTGCTGCCCTCATCTACCCGCAACGACACTTGCGAGTTTAGAAATTCCACAAGGATCGAGTAGTAAGGCAGATACCGACTAAAGTCATCCCACACTCGCGACAGTCCCTTTTCAAACTTGCTGCCGCTCTTGCTGCCGCTCTTGCTACCGCTACTAGTGCCAGTGGTAGCACGTCGCTTTTGACGGTGTTTCTTAGGGTCTTTTTTGTAGTTGCCCTTCCCCTTGCCCTGCGATTTAGAATTGCTAGCCGAAGAAAGCTTTTCATGGCTTCGTAGCTTTCGCAATAGTCTTGGAATTCGCAGCGAGCGCCGTGATGAAGTTGATGCTTCGCTGCGCTGGCTTGCTGAGCGACGCCGGGGCCGGCTTGGGCCCGATTCACCAGATTTATGCTGGGACTGCTGAATCTTTTCATCTGTGGTACTAGTATCAACTTGTGACTGGCTGTTACCAGCAACCGATGCATTGGTAGCTGATTTGGGAGCCGTGGATTCACTGTAGCTGCGGCTGCGATGTGTCGAGTCATCGCTGGCTGTTGCACTAGCGCTCTTGGATGAAGTGGCCTTGCGCACCACATTGGCCGCTGACTCTGACATATAGTACTCGATGGCTGTCAGGCAGTCTTGGATGTACAAAAAGCGCATAAGCTTATCTCGCACCTGCGTAGTCCAAATCAGGTATCCAGAATAGATCAGACAGCGGTGTCGATACAGCGAAGCCAGTACCTTTTCTACTTCCTGAGTATCCCGATCAAAGTCAAGCTCTGGCTCCGGAATCTGTGCAGTACCTGGGCCATCGCCATTGTCTGCTTCGGGATTAACTCCTAAAACACGCAAGCACCGGTTGATCAGCTTGCGCCGTGCGCCCAGCTCGTAAATGTGCTCTGCCCGTCTCACCATGTCTTTACGAAACTGCTGATTAAACTTTCTCGGAGCCTGCTCAAATGCACGACTTAACGCTGCCAAAGCTGCTTGCTCATGCGTAATAGCTGCACCCAACATTTGCTTGCGCTTTTGCAAAAGCATTGCTTGGGTAGACCGAGAATCACGCATAATCACTTTGGGATCTGGTCCTGTCGGCATCATCCGCGCCATCTGGCTGCTATGATGGCTAAGTGTGTGCTCGATTGGAAAGCTACCTTGCCGCTGCAGCTCTACCAGATCATGGTCCGAGTTCACACGATGTGCTCTGGGAGTTATCGAATGCTGTGAATTGCTGGCTGTCAGTCGGCGCTGGCGTGTTCGTGCCAATCCCAGTAAATGGAACGACGATTTGTATGACATTGCCGTTACTGGCGGAGTCTTTCCAGTGTTGTCTGGTACCTGTGCGCTGTTGTCAAATGCATGCACATCCGATACACTTTCAGCTGCTGAACCGGGTATCGCTGCTGCTGACCATGGCATAGATGTGTTTCGACGATGTGAAGCGGCTTCATTGTCAACATCTTCGCTATTGGCAGTGTTTCCAGTATGCGGACGCGCCAACCGTGCTATATCTCGCAGATCGCTAACTGCTCGTGCGCGCTGTGCGCTAAGGCTACGACGCAGCATGGAATTGTCTCCAGCCATAAAATCTGCCTGTAGTGGTGAGCGCTGGGTATCATGCGGGCTAATAGGCAGATCTAAAATCTGGTTTAGCTGCGGCGTGTCTAACGGCGTTAGTTCTGGTCGCTGTGTAAAGTACACCAGGCGTGGCGACCACAGAACACAAACTATGCTTGGATCGCTGAAAATAGCTTCGCTGATATCTAGCTCCTTCAAGTCGCGGATACTTGAGCAAGAAATCCAACTCATGTCCATATCGTTTTCCAAATCGCCTGAAAACAGCAGACCGTTGATTTTCCGAGACGTTTGGGAAAGGCCGCTTGTAGAAACACCTGTAAATAGCGGCAGTGTAAATGACAGCTGAGTCAGTCGTACATCTAAATAGTCGATTTCCAGGCTGGCATCGCCTACACCCCAGCGCAGCGCATTGGCCTCGCGTGCGGTTGCTGCTGCCGAGTGCCTATTGGAATGCTGACGCTTTTTGCCTTTTCCAGACACGCTATCTGGCGACATCTCGCCAGGACCCCGAGCATTGTTGCCAACACGAATCTTTACCTGTGTCTGCTCAAGCAAAAGATTGAACGAGAATGAATTGACTCGCGCCTTTAGCTCTCGCAAAATGCCTTCAGCTTTGGCTCCTCCACTAGTCGATTGCTGGTTATTACTATCTGATGGCGTAGGCGACAGGCCCAAGATATCCACTTCTCGCGTCTCTAGCTCTTTGATCTCATAGTCACGTTGTGAATAAGCAAGCTCCACATTTCTCAGATCCAGCACCAGCCGCACGCTGCGCAGACACTTGCCAATTTTGTTATCCGACGTCTCGGTAAACGGATACAACGACCCCTTACGCACTGGCAGCATCATTCGCGACACATATAATGGGAGATACCGCTGAACACACTCTACTACCGCCTCCGTAGCACTGATTCGACATTGAGTGCCAGATGCTTTACGCTGCTCAAGCTCTGAAAGCAACGAGTCCGATGACCAAGGTTCTGACTGCGACTGCGTTTTTGGATCTTGCGGTGACACAAATGGCAAAAAGAACAGATCTTGTGAGCCTTCCGATGCAAACAGCGAATGCATTGGCGATATTAATGCTTCGACCTCAAACGCATTCCAGCGAGCATATGGCTTGTCCATTATCCGAGTACCTGGTCCACGTAAATGTGGAATGTCGCCCGATTTATCCAGATATACGGTGGCAAATGGCTGCTGCTTGCCAAGCTGGTCCACAAATGGACATAGCAAGCTAACGCTAGTATGCAGCCTGGTACTGCGATACCCAGAGTATGCGTCTACGATGCCTAATCTTTTTATGATCTGGGCAGCTTCAGGCGCAATAGGGTGAACTTCCCAGTGATTATGCCGCAAACCGACCTTGTCTGGTGGAATAAATGAAGACAGCCCAATGCCCATACGCACACCACCTAGCAAATGCAGCAGTACCTTGTAATACAAGCGGTCAATGTCCTGCGACACAAAGGTATATCGTGCGCTGTTGTCAGAACTGAAGCTGCGCAAAAGCTCGACAAATGCTGGGTTGGCTTCTTGTTGCGATTCGATAATCTGCTGTAGCTGAGTCTGTCGGTCAATAATGATCGGAACCCCCATAAAGAATTCATGGCAGCGCAGTCGCATAAACTCACTTAAAGTCGCCGATGGAGGTGCATCTTCCTCAGTCGGGACCGAGTAAATTCCACGGCCTGACGCTTCATCCCACAGCTCGCTGCCAGGCATTCCTTCGTTTAGGCACATCCGTACACCGCCACGCATTGTAAACAGATAGTTACTGGACTTTTGCGTTACTTGGTATGGATCACGCCCATCCAGTGCCAAAAAGAATAACTGGCCGCGCTCACTGTCCAAGCCAAATGCATCGACTACTGCCATTCGAGATTTGAAATGCAGCCTAGAACGCAGCTTGTCCCACCATGGTAAGCTTGGACTGATGTCGGCGCTCTTTGACGTAGCCGATTCCAGTCGTTGCATTAGCGCTGAAATCACTGGCTGGTAGCAGGCACCCCATGCTGACATAATTGGCAGCTGCGATAGCTTTGCGCTTTGCTGTTCGCTAGCCGAGTACAGCACAGTTGAGAGTGCCGTAAACACGCGTGGAAACTGCAACGACTTTGCCATATACCAGCCAACATTAGGAAGGTCAATTGGCGTGTCGCGAGCCCGTGGTCCGATGGGAATATATACTGACCGCAATGACCGTTCATGTGCCACGCGCTCAGCTAGCACCAGGCTACCGCTGACTTCCATTCCGCCACGCAGTTCCTCATAGCTATTAATACGCTCAAAAATAGTACCTGTTTCTTGACGGTATGGATCGGGTACCCAGAACAGCGGAAATGGGAAATCGCGCAACTGCATCCGGATGTCGCCGCTCTTGATCCGAAGCCGCATAGGAATCAACGTTGACCACTCTAGCTTATTTGGCGTAGCTGGATCCAAATAACGCAAGTACTTTTCAACCTGCTTAAACTCGAGCAACGCCAGTGGCGTGTCAAAGGATGCCCACACGGGGGACATAACAAGCCGGCCAAGCGGTACTGGCGGATATGTCCATGACCCTGCGTGGTACATATATGGAGGCCGCGTATCGCTATGCGGTGTCAACGAGGCAAAGATCTCATCAAACCCGGCACAAGCCTGCTCATTGTTACCGCAGCCATCGCTAGAATCAACCATCTTTTGCCGAATTGCCTTGATCCACTCTTTGGACTCTACCTGCATTAGTCGCTGGTAGGCAGCTTCAATCTTTGCTTCTACAGTCTCGGTAGTGTTGAGCGGCGATTCAGCATCATTGTCGCTTTGGCTGTGGCAATCGCTATAGCACTCATCCTCATCATTTCCAAAGGCCAAGGGCGAGGCTGCACGACTAGTCGTTGCTGCAGCCATGCTATTGGTTCGGTTCCTTTTGGACAGTGGTGGAGACTGTGGCGATGAAGCAGCTACCGATTCAACTGTAGACACGTCCTGCATGCTGGTAGATGCCAACGTATTACGAGGAGAGTACGTATTCGAACGACCTAGACTACGCGATATCTGTGCGACAGATACAGTACGAAGCTGCTCGTTGCTGCTAATTCGAGACTGCTCTTTAGACCGAGCTTTAGCCGCGCGTCGCCGATAGCGATGGTTTCTGCGCTTATCATTTGCTTCCATGTGCGCAGATAACCGCTGGTGCTTGGATGCCAATTTTTGATTCTGCACACTCTCCTTTTTGCTCTGCGCATTCCGAAGCTCTTGTGCCTTGGTTTCAAACGCCTCCAATCGACTCAGTCGTTCACGCTGCTGAGCCAATCCAGTTTGGTAGATCCTGGCCAGTGCAGTTTCAAATGGATCATCATGGACCATGATCTGAAACTCGCCACCATGAAAATCAATAGTGGGAATGTCATCAGGTTCTCCAAGCCGTGGTGGAGGCGGAGGCTTAACCGTGCTAAGATCGCGCAATGGCGGTGGAACAAATGTCTGAGCTCCTAGCACCTGCATCACTTGCCGCTTGGTCAGTCGTCCATGCGTCAACATTGCTTCAGAAACAGGCGGATAACACGAGTGAGATGATTTGCGAGCAATGCGTTTGCACGCCTTTTGCATCAGCATAAACCCGTCAATAGTCCCAGCCATATTGTAGCGATGAGCCAGTGCTATACCGCCACGCGCAAATGCAATGTCGATTTTGCTAAAGGTGCTGTTGCAGCGCACACCTTGCTGAGCACCCATCTCTGCGCGCTTAGACTTGCGTGGAAACTGCAAGCGAGCTACACATTCGCTGAGTGAAATGAGTGGCTGCTGGTCGCCATACAGCGTGACTACAGGTCCATCTAGCGAGATTCGCAAGTCATCATCGACTTTTACAAAAGCAAACTGGACTTGAGGCGCACGAAGGCGTAGCTGGGGTACATGCTTGGCAGTGTCGCGCTCTTGTAACTGCAAGCCCTGGTCAAGATCAAAAAACACTGGCGATACCAAGTCGCTGTGTAGATCCAGCAAGTCAGTGCTGATGGACACCCGGATCTCATCTGGCTGTTCAGGTGCATTCTGCTGAGTGGCAATGCGCTTGGCTAGCTTGTTGCGGCGACGCCAGTACTTTAGGTTGTGCATAATCACAGACCAGCGGTAGACCGAGCTAACACCAGATAGGCCCGAGAACCCAACTGTGTCCAGATCAATAATCATTCGCGCACGCTGAGGTCCAGTAGAGCACCGGCTGAAATTGAGCTTTGGATAAGTCAGCAAAATATGCTGCTGCACCGTGTCAGGCACATAGCCACACAGATCATCGACGACAAAGTCGCCTGGAACTGGTCCTTGTGCTTGAGGCCTTGCTTTGTCTGCCGAAACCGCAGAGAGCAAAAACATTAGTGCTCGCTGGCATTTCACATTAAATGTGAACCTTGCCGCATCTTTGCGGAATCCAAACGGATGTGGTTGTTCAATGGATCCGCCATTAGCACGTATGTCAATGCTGCCGCCTACAAAGCACATTTGCGTACCATGTTCAACGTTGCCCTGTCGGTCCTCTTCATTGTCGCAAGCCATAATTGTGCAGCGCAGCTGCCCAAACTTTACACAGGCCGTAGCAGTCAGACACTGGCGTCGCTCATCTACTGGTGAAAGATCAAATGAAGATTCGCTTTCCTTGCAAGCGCCTATCAAACGCGCAACTAGCCACAGCGGCTGCATAGAGAGCCACAAACGGAAATCGCGTTCACGCAGCATAGCAACTATATCCCCAGCATCAATGTCCGAGTTGGCGTTTATACGCAGTTGAGGGCCAAGGTGAATATCAACACAGCCATCGGCAGTTATACCACGGCGGACCTGGAGTAAAATGCGAGCAGGATCGCTTTCCCACTGCCCGGTAATTGGGCTAGTCGCCATACGAAACTCCACTATCGCCAACTGCGAGTTGGCCATGGCCCAATGCAAGTGAAGCTCAACATGCTGTAGTCGCAAGTTGATTCGCTCGCAGCTGGTATGCTGTGTGGCTGGCAGCGGAACCGATGGCTGGACCGAATACAGCGCATCCTCAACTGTGATGTGGATTTTGGCTTCTGAAAAGATCATATCCAGGAGCGTCAGCAGCTGGTCGCTGGTAGATACGCTCAGGTTTTCGCCATCTGATGGCTGCTTGTGCAAAGACATCGTTTGCAAACGCTTTGCAATTTCCATAGCCCACTTTTTAGCCGCATCAAATGCCAGCTGAGTGCCTAGATCTACTGCTAGCTCTGGCTTTACCAGGTTGATGGATACAATAGGCTGCGGACAAGGCCGATGACTCAAGTCTTCTGACAGAAATGCCGACATCTCGCCCTGCAGTGTGCATCCGCGAATTCGGAGCCCGGGAATGTTGTCGCGCAGCTCATAAGCCCGGGTATCTGGTGTCATGGATGGCTCAGGAAGCGCAGTGACATGCACGGTGCCTATTTCGCCACGCACAAATGCAGTAGAGTCGGTCGACGAGTTATCAGCCCACCGATATCCACCTTCAAGCTCAATTCCGCGCTGGCGCCAGCGCAACATTGCTGATGGTTCTACCACCAATGCGTCCACAGCCAATGGAAGATCAACTACCAACTCGCTTAGCCGCAGACCAATGCTAACATGCTCCAGACGCAACTGACTGAGCAATGCATGTAGCAAAAACAGCGCTTTGCCTGGATTTTCACTTGATTCTGGCGTGCTGTGACTATTTAGAACGCTGGAAATACGAGCATTCAGTGCGCGCAAACCACGGGCAGACAGACTGCTCGAGCGGCCAGGCGCCATTCGCATAATTGCTACCTCATCAAGCAGCGCATCTAGCACGCCGGCACGTATATGAGTCTGAGCAATATTGATGCGCTGAACCATACGCTTGGGCAGGCCCCAGAAGGTTGTGGTGACATCACTACGGATAGTGCATTTTTGGCAGACTAGCGCCGGTCCTCGCCCATGGGGCCGGCTATTCTCGCTGGCTCCTGCAAGCATGTCCTGCACTACTAGCATTTTGACTAGCTCCCAGCGAGAGTTCATATGCTGTGAAGTCTCAATCCCTGGTACAAGCCGCAATCCTGAAATCTCCACTGCCAAGGCCGACTGGTACTTGTTCCCGCTGTCTCCTGTGCCATCACGCAACGATTCTGCCCATATAGTTGCACGAGCCACATGCAGCGTGATTCCATGTCCAGCTCGCGCCATATCGGCACTGTGCACCACCATAACACTAACATCCGAAATGCAAACATCGATCCACTGTGCAAACAACGAAGCCACATAGGTAAAAGTCCGCAACACCGTCGATATTCGCTTAGCAAGCCTGCTCATGCTTTCACCGTCGCTTTCGCGAGGTCCAGCTGTTTGCGGTTGCTGCTGATCGGGTGTATCAAAGAACCACAACGGATCAATATCTGCTGCTCCATCGTCTGCTCCACTAGTCGATGCCATTAGTAGCTGGATGCGTACACCTCGCGCAAACAGCTGCAATCGTTTAGATAGACCTTCAGGCTCACTGTTGGCGGGAGCGGTGTGATCGGGCGACTGCTGGCTGGTTCGTGCAGTTTGGCGATGCCAGCTTCGCAGGCGTGCCCATTGCGTGCGTATCTTCATCCGCAATCGTCGCATAGTGCGAATATCAAACCCAATTTCATCTACGCGTAGCACTGCTTCCACCTGGCGCATACGCGCTTTAATCACGATGCCACGAAGACGGTTGCCGGTAAACTCCTTCACCTGCAAGCCAAACCCGCGTAGAAAGTAACGTACAGGATAACTTAGAGCTAAAAGCCCAAAGTAAAGCAGCAGGAAATGCGCTAGTGGTGAAATGAGCAAGGGGTGCAACAGAATATGAACGGCAAACTGAGGCAGTCGCAACGTCTCCAGTAGTCCGTGCAGCTGCGAGCCGTTCTGTGTGTAGTGCTGAGGAAGCGGCAGCAGTGCTGCAAGCAGGACCACTGCCGCAAATGTGACCACTGGCAAATGCATTGAGAAGAAAATAAAAGGGTTCCCACAAGATCTCGAATTTTTCAAAACTAATTACTATTTACAGTCTTTGAACGTATATTTTGCTTCTGGACTTTATGAAACCTCCCTTTTCTTTTCAACAGTTTATTCAGCGCGGCAAGGTCATTGGCATGTACCGCAAGTACATGCGGCTAACTAAACGCATTGCCGATACCGACGCCCGTCGAGAAACGCGGCAGTGGATTCGGAGTGACTTTGAGCGGTATAAACACGAGACAGATCCCAAGCGGATCGACGTGTTGTTGGCTCAAGCCAGCAGACAATTCAAGGAAATGGAATCAGGCATATTTTCCATGCTTTAAAAAAGAAATTGAACCATTAAAATACAGGATTTTTTGTATGATCTATGGAGACTGAGTGACGACCTTGATGGGCATCTCGTCTGGGCAGCATGCGCTGGGCTGGCATCCTTCCCCTCTTCTCGCTTCATTATTGCGGCTGCCATATCCCTCGGCATTGCGACACATAAGCAGACAGGGGCCAATGGTCGCTTGGCTGTCTTGGTGTGGCATCGATGGGCTTTCAGGCGCAATGGCCACATTGCTAACTGAAGTGTCTGCAGTGGTGGCTATTGACACAGGCTGACCAACCACAAATTCAGGCTGAATTGTGGTAGAGTGGATTCCATGAGCATGCATAACCCGCTTGACCTCAGTAGCTATGTCCATATATAGACAGTCCATGTCTACAGCGGGGCTTTCGTCGTGGCGGTTGCGCGAAACCAGCCGTATTTCAGTTTGCGTTTGCAGCGACGTAGCTGAGGTGCTGTTATGAATACACTGATGGAATGGCGGCCGATCGATCAGAACATGCACAGAAGACACGTTCTTTGTATCTGACAGCTGCCATACGTGCAAGTCGTGGATATTCAGTACATGAGGAATAGCCTTGAGTTCGCGCCGCAGCTTGTCCAAGTCTACGCTGCCAGGGACGCCATTGAGCAGGATAAACGATGCGCTCTTTACCAGCGGCACGGTAATGCCAACCACAATGGTATTGATAAGCAGCGACATGGCAGGATCAAAGTAAAACCGCCAAGTTCCGTGGCCCTTCCAGATGACCAGCCCGCTTATAATAACGGCAATGTTTGTAATACAGTCACCAAACACATGCAGCCACACGCCGCGCATGTTGAGATGGCCGCCCTTGTGCTCGTGCGCGTGACTATGCTTCTTCCGGCGCGATGTAGATGTTTGTGAGCGTGGCTGCAGAGATGGCGAGCTGCTGCCATCTTGCATCTGTTGTGCTGACTTTATAATGGCTTGGTGAGTGTACACCGGATGCGGGACGCCAATTATTGACTGGTTATCCATGTCAATTGCTGCATATCCATTTTCCTCGTTGCCATTGACACTGTTGCTGCTGCTGGGAATCAAATGCTCCTGCTCTCCAGCAGATACTTCATGACTATGGCCGTGACTATGCCCATGGTGATGGCCATGCTCGTGAAACAGCAACAGTCCCAGCAGATTAAACGACAGCCCCACGCATCCAACAATCATCACCAGCTTTGGGTTGCGCACTTCTTCGATTTGGATAAACCGCTGTATAGCATCGATATAAATCGTCAAGCACAGGCCAAGCAACAGCACACCATTCGTCAAAGCACCCAGTATCTCTGCACGCTGCCAGCCATATGTGTTGTTAGGAACCGCCTTTGTCGATTTCGCCATCTACAGCCGAAATTTCTCTTAGTTAGTTTGAACATTGTGCCACTCTGCCCTGTCAAGCAAGCCAGTACTTACCAAGATCGCCCACAGGGCTATAACCATGCCCAGAACGTCGTTTAACATATGGAATGAGTCGGCGACAAGAGTAATTGACCCGGCAACAACGCCCACAACGAGCTCGACAAAAAACATTGTTGAGCTCAGAAACAGCATAATGCTCACTTTGGCTGAGCGAGAAAGCTCCATGATAGTATTTAATAAAGTACAAAGAAAAAAGAGAGGGGAAAAAGAACTCTCACATCCTATTCTTATAGCACGGAAAAACCGTGAGCAAGTGGTGATACAAAATCGGACTTTCCAAAGCAGTGCTTTATGATTACCACACACGGTAATGCTAAATTTATTGTAATTAAGCAGTAACTCCTAAAAGAAGGTCAGATAGCCCGTGGCTAGTGTTGTGGCCGCAATAACCGCATAGCCCGTCTTAAACACGCCCTGATTGCTTACTGACCGGCCAGTGTCCCACCACAAGTGACGGATCCCGTTAAAACAGTGGAAGCTAAGACTGCCAGCAATCAACGCCTTGGTTCCCAGCAACACGGGCGTTGGCAGACTAGCCACTGCCGCTGCAACCGTGGCAGAGCTCAAATCTAAACCAAACACGGGTGCCAGGCCAAAAGCAGCCGCATACAAGTACGCTCCGCCTGCAACCAACACGCCCGTGTTACGGTGTAAGCCAGAAAGCACCCAGGACATCTGCGGCTGGTAGATACCCAAGTTAGGCGATACTGGCCGGCTTTTGCGTGCACGCTCAGCTACTGCCGCTTGTGACTCTTCAGTGCGCTCGCGCATTGGAGTTGCAATAAAGGCACGCACATTACGAGATGCCAGCGCACGGGCCACCGGCAAACGAGTTTTGGAGATGGCAGCAGAGTACATTTTAATTTGAAGAGAAGATAAAGGAATCCTCCGATATCAAAAAAAAAAAGGAAAGAGAGAAGAAAAACCTCCGAGCACGTGATGTTAAGATTTCCTAGATCTGATTGGATTATGAGGGGATTTTTTCAGCACAGAATTTCCGTTCAAGTTTGTAAATTCAGTCCCTTTTCTTCGCTTATTTGAATTTTATGGCCACCTTTTTTCGGTTTTGGACGCGACAGGCGGAAGTGCGACCATTCGCCACAGTAGCTGCCACCGAAGCATGTCTTTCTGCCTGCGGCGACTTAATAGCACAAACCATAGGCAAACATCTGCCCAGCAAAAACCACTCTTCTGAAACCAATACGCCGGCATCCGGGTACGATCTCTGGCGGACATCGCGCTTCGTGTTGTTTGCAGTCTGCGTGTCTCCGCTGGGCGTCAAATGGCACCGGTTTCTAGACCGTACGTTCCCCATCCGATCACAAAACACCTGGTTTAAATCCAAACCACGCGTGTCTCGAGCCAAACGACGCTCAGAACAGAAGCATACTGCGCGACAAGTAGGCAAGCGGCTGGCATGCGATGTCTTGCTGTACGAGCCAACAATGTATGCGCTGTTTTTCTCCTCGATGGCACTGATGGAGGGCGGCGGTCTTGATGACGTAAAGTATCGCATAAGCACGCTGCTGTTGCCCACCTACCTGACTGGATTGACCATCTCGCCAATTATCCAGTCAATCAACTTTGCATTTATTCCGCTCATATACCGCGTTCCCTTCGGCAGCAGCTTTGATCTGTTCTGGGACTCGTATCTCAGCTGGGTCAACAACGAAAAGCTGGCAATGATTGAAGACAACGCTGCCGACCAAACTTCATAGACCTCACTAGACTTACTTGTTGATAATACCACTCTCCCTTTACTGCTTTTGGCAGCTAGACATGCCAAGACATAGCCTTTGCTCTTTGCAAAATATGCCAAAAGCGCTTCCACGCAGTAAAATGGTCAAAGGCAAGAATATAAAGGATGTTATACAATTATATAGTATTCTTAAAAGTTAATGCTAAACACAATAATTCTTAGATTGGAGGTTCTATAGTGTAGTGGTTATCACTTCCGGTTTTGATCCGGACAACCCGAGTTCGAATCTCGGTAGGACCTTTTTTGTCCACATGGCCTTTTTTTATGCTGGCCATGTGGAAGCAATAGCCGCTAATTCTGGCTGCCAATGCTGGTTGTTTTTTTAGTCTGTTTCCACACTTGTCGTAATATTTTAACTGAATATGAAGAACCCTTTGGTAGCTTGTGCGGTGCTTGCATTTGGTGTGCCTGCGCTTGTGAGTGGAGCTGGCAATGAGGATGATTTGGACGATGTGAATATCGACCAATTGCTGGGGGTACGGCCAGATCTAGCAGATGATTTTGAGCTTGGAGAAAACACAACAGAGAAGGAAGATAAAGCAAGTGTCCAAGCGGGATGTATAAGCGAATGCAAGGACACGGATCAGAGCTGCCGTGCGCGATGCTTGGGAGTTCCAGGCGTGGCATCGCGCAAAATGCCGCGCAAACAGGATATCAGTGGCAATTTGCCTTTGAATTGGCGCAATGACAGTGCTGGCAACCAATGGCTTCCCCAGTTGCTTTTGTGGGCCACCAACATGGTTTCAGTCGCATGCCTTTTCTAAACCTCATTAATTTTTCCTTCAGGAACCTGGGGGATGAGAGTAGAGAAATTATTCATAGTTGGAATATCTAACGTCTTTTAAACGCAGTGTATTTATTAGTATTTAGGAGTAAATGCGATTGTGGTGCTGGTATATAGCAATGGTGGTGTTGTGTCGTTGGATTTCAGCACTTTCCGAAGAAAACATAATCCGGCGAACACAACGATGCACAGAGGACTGCAAGGAGGAGCCAGAAGAGCTGGTGCAAATGTGTATCCAGCGCTGCACGTATTATCTGATAAACCCGTTTGCGCACTCTATAAGTCATGAGCCTGCCAAATCGACAGATGAAAACGGACTGCTTGTAGAAAACGAGCATTTACGAACACGAGTGCGGCTTATCGGGCCCGATGGCCTTCCGTTGGTTTCTACAGAAACTGCGAAGCATGCAGGGGCGACAGCGCCAATTTCAACCAGCAGCTTTTCAGAAACCTGGTCAGCACAGTATCGGGTAGAGCTGGTAAACCGCGCCAATTCTTTATACTATTTCCCTTCTTTTTGGGGCTTACTTTGTCTTGGCGTCTTTTTAACAGTTTAGCTTGTGATTCCACTTTTTTTTTTTCTCTTTGCATTCTTTTATAATGTTTCGGCATAAACTTTACAGAGCATTGGGAACACTTCCTGTATTTTTCACACTTGGGCTGCTAATATGGTCGTTATGCGGCTACTTTAAGTTTGCAGCACCATATATTTTCGAAAGGAGCACGGTTCTGGGAACATTCTGGACACTAATGGTCGTGGGCAGCTTCACCTTGCTGCTGTGGAGCTACGCAGTGTGCGTTGCCAGGAATCCTGGAAACCCGTCTTTGCGCAGAAACACGATGCTTTCCCATGGCGGCAGTACCCCGTTTATTAGGATTGCTAGTAGCAATTCCGAATCAACTATTCGCCAGCGGTCGAATTCAGACGCTGACAGTGACAGCGACAGCGATGGCGATAGCGATAGCGAAACAACACTGACTGAGGAGCAGCTGCGGCAGACTCAGCTAATCCATACGGTCACAGTCAAGGAAAACGGCGAGCCGCGGTTCTGCCTAAAGTGCAATGCCCCCAAGCCCGATCGCACGCATCACTGCAGTTCCTGCGGCATATGCGTTTTGAAAATGGATCACCACTGCCCGTGGCTCAACAACTGCGTGGGCTTCAACACACACAAGGCGTTTCTGTTGTTTCTGGCATACACTGTGATATACACGCTCTGTATATCTATAACCATCTTGGTGTACTACGCCATCCACCTAATGTACCTTGACATCACCATTCCGCTCTATGTAGAGCCGCTATTTATAATGATGCTTGCGGGCTCTTTTTCGGTGTGTCTGATCGGATTTGGCGGATTCCATGCCTATTTGCTGCTCAACAACCTAACTACCATCGAGAGCTACGAGAGCAACAAGTTCCGCTATGCGCAGGGCAATTCAGCCAACCTGTTTGACCTTGGCAGCAAGAGAAATTTCCTGCAGGTGTTTGGCAATTCGTGGCCACACTGGTTCGTTCCGACAAGAACGTCGCTGGGCGACGGCGTAAAGTATCCGATTAATTTTGAAGCATACAACTTGACAGTCCACTAACTAAATGTAAATTCTTATCGATGATGTCATTTTTCACACTATAAATATTGATCAACACAACAATTTTTTCTCTTTGGGACCATCAGTTCCCTTGTTTTATTTTTCATTTCCCTTTTCACCTTATTCACTCGCATATACCCCCTCCTCTTTTTATATACGCTGGCCGTTTTATCTCTATTTCGAACGTCATGAACTTATCGGGGCTATCGTATCTCCAGCTCTCGCTGGTCGATGCGTTGATTGCCGTTTATTTGTTTTTGCGTATTCACGATACTCAAAACTGGTCAAGTATCAACCCAATAGCAGTGCTCCGGCAGGGACGAAGCACCCGTTCAAGCGCCATGGTCACCCTGGTAGCCTTTTACAGCTGCCTGGCGGCAACTGTCTTGTTTTTGGCCAAAGATGCGATTATGGCCAAGCTGGAGTTGGATGATGTGGAATTGTGTCGAACTGCCGTGTACTTGCAACAGACAGTGACGCCGCTGGACAACGAGCAGCTGCCTAATGTCAAAGTGGGGCTGCTACTGTGGAACCTGGCGGCGGCATTCCATATGCTGGGGCTGGGATGCATGATGTGTTTGTGGGCATCATCGCCGATGCGCCGACTGTTGGGGCGCAAAGCAGTAATGGGGCCGGCCGTGGGCCTGGTAATGCTGGTGCTGGGCGTTCTTGGATGGGCAGCGGTCGTGGCGTCACACTTTGCTGCATTTGGTACACAGGACAATACCGCTAATGCACGCAGCATTTCCCGTATTGTTAGCTCTGGCTTCACGCTGCTGTTTATGGCACTGCTTGCCTGGATTGTTGTTCGAGTTTGGCTGGTGGTACGGCAGGCTCGTCGACGTGACCCCTTTGCCACCGCAACATTTGTCTCCACCACGCAGAAACTCCATGCGCAGGGCGGCTATCCTATGGCTACTCTGCAGCACTTGTTGGGGATCCAGATGCTGTCGTTTATGAACTCACATGCTGTCTTGCTGGTTCTGGTGCTGATGCTGCGCGGCATCTTTTTCCTGGTGTTTGATATCAGCTTTTTAACGCCGCCTAGCTCGGCTATTCAGGACCTGGGCGCAAACAATGCTTATACGGGAATTGCAACTTTGTCGGCGTCGCTTGTGTCGTTGCTTATCGTGCTTATTCTGTTTCCTCGCACACAGGAGGTTTTGGTTGATGTACTCTCAGGAGCCGCGGAGATGGGCCAGTCAGACCGCATGGCCTTTATTGATGCACAGCTCAAGTCAGAAGGCACTGTGCCTATGCCTCGCCTGACCGCCACCATGACCTCGCGCGACCGCATGCTAAGCAATGCCACCGATCGCAATTATCGCTCTAGAGCCCCCACCACCGCCAGTCTGGCAGTTGAAAAGCTTATGAGCAGTACTAATACTCCAACCACTACTCCAAAGACCCCAGCCGTGGCTGCTGCTGCTTCTGCTAGCGAAGACTCGGAACACTTTTTGTCAGCAATCCCTTATATTGACAATCACGAAAATTCGTTCTTTTCGCAAGGACCGTGGTCTCAGCCAGTAACTCATACGCTAAGCAGCTCTCCTACCATGCAGCCCGGCGACAGAGACTCATCCACGGTAGCCGGAGCTGGATTCGGCACTCCCCAGGTTCAGTCACGTAATTTGGAAGAGCTGGTTCGCTCAAACACCGGCTCGTCGCTGGTAACTATTGAGGGTCGTCAGGACATGCTGCGTCAAGCAGTTTTGAAGAACGAGCAGTCGCGTTCGCATGTGAACAGCTCATTTATCCCCCTGTCCAGCTCCAACCTGGCATTGAATGCGGAAAACCAGGCCAATTCAAGCAACCTGTCCAGCAGTGTTGTTACTACAGCTAGTACGCATCAGAGCGGGCCCAGTTTGTATGCAGAGATTCTTCGGGACCCTGACAATGAAGACCCCCGCCCAGACTCGATTGTCTCTTCGTATATTCGCCCAGACAATGCATTGCCCACTCCTAAGCCGGCCTTTGCTGAACCACGCCCCTTGTCACTTGTTTTAGAGGAGTATCAGTATGATCCTACGGCAGTAGCTCCCGATTCCAACCCGAAGAACCCGTTTGATGACCAGCACCAAGCCAACACTAATTTGGTCTTTGTGGCTTCCCCTCAGCATGAATCAGAAAATGTCAACGATGATGCTGATGATACGCGAATACAGCCGGGAGTTGGCCCTATTTTGATCCGCAAGGGCTCAAAAGCGTCCTTGCGTAGAAAGGGCACTCTAGAGAGGCGCAAACAGCGGCAGGGCAAGCACAGCTCGGAGGATTCGCTCAAGGAAAGCAACAGCAGCGGCAGTATGAGCAACTCTGCGGCAGAAGTATCAGCTGCGCCCATTCCAGCAGCTGTTACGGCGCCAGCTGAGAAGCCCCGTAATATCTCCCGCATGAGTGCATTTAATGGATCACCCAGTAGCTTACCACAGCTGCTAAAGAGGCATGGACATGCAGAAGAGGTGCCGGAAATGCGTCGAGACTCGTCAACGATCAGCAATATGTCTTGGGAGCAAAAGACCAAAGCACAAGCGCCCTTTGTTGCTGCGGCGGCTGCCCAGCTACTGCAGAATCATGCCAACCCACCATCGTCTCTGTTTAGACAGTCGATTGCCAGCTGCACGAGCAGTCGCCAAAGCAACGATGTGTTTAGTAGTTTGGCTTCTATGAGCGGAGATAACTCAGCAACTAACGATGCATTCTTTACGCCAGAAGCTAGCTTGGCTCAGATGCACCAGGAGGAAATTAGACCATCCACGGCTCCATCTTCTAGTCAGCGACACACTTTGCCTGCTCATGAACATACTCTAGATTCTCCTGAAACCAGTGAGGAAGTGACAGCTGGTGGAGCCCGCGTGCGCCGAGCACAGACGTTGCGCAAGGCTGTGGATACCGATGCTCCAGCAATGGAATCCTCTATTGGTGAATCTACAGGAGAGCTGATTTCGGCCCTTCCCATGCCTTCCACCCCATCTAATGATCGTGTTATTCTTTAACACATTCTATTAAATACTCCAAAAAGTTAAATGTTATCTAAGAGATTATCGACTTGTTCCTCTGAGGGCGCTGGTGGTTTCCAGATATCATTGCGAGTAGTGAAAGCTACGGCCATTATCTATTGTGTAAAATTAATCACTAAAGATGGAAAGGAGAAGTGAGGAAAGAGAAAGTTTTTGGAGACAGATTCTATGTCTTAAATACCATGAAAGGGCAATTAGTTATCTGCACGGACAAGAGTAAGAATGCACTGCTTTATATAGGTGCATTTTTCCCCTTTGTCCATTGACACAAAAGGATATTCTGAAGCAGATCGACATATATGCATGTGTGCATTGCATGTGGCGAGTATAGAGATGGAACGGAATTGTGTTTTCCAACTGCCACGAAGCTCCTTTGCTCTTTGATGCTCTAAATTAAAAAAATAAGTTGGGTAAAGGATTCAAAGAGAAGGGGGTTTCCTTTGGCTGCGCATTTACAAAACACAGAACAAGGATGGAGTGTGGAAGCTTTGCTCTTTAAATTACCATGTCTTCAGATAACAACTTTGTTGAATGTTCAACTGATTTTACCAAGCTTACTTATTTTGAGTATGCAGATACGCTGTTACAGTCTCCTAATGACAATCGACAGCATAAGCTGATTAAGCTGCCAAATAATATGATAGTGCTATGTACTAGCGACCCGGATGCTTCCAAGGCTGCTGCCTCGCTAAGTGTCAATGTGGGTAGCTTTGTAGACCAAGTATATACCGCAAATATTCAAATGTCCAGATACTAAATAGTTTGTAGGGTTCTACCAAGTATCCCGGAGCTAACGAGTACCAAGCATTTATTCAAAGTAACCAGGGATACATGAATGCTGAAACCTGCAAGGAGCGTACAACATACCACTTTACTATATCTCCCAATGCATTTGCAGAAGCGCTAGACCGCTTCTCGCAGTTGTTTATTAGCCCTTTGTTTGATAAAGGCCGTGTGCAGAAAGAGCTGCATGCAGTTGACTCAGAATCTAAAGGCAATTTGCAAAATCTTGTTGAACAGGAAAATTCAGTTATCCGCTCTCTGCTTGACCCCGCTCATCCAGCCTCAAGGTACAGCTGTGGCAATCTCGAAACACTTGACAGTTTGAATGTTTGTGAGGAGGCAATGAAATTATTTCACAAGCACTATTCTGCAGATATTATGAAGCTAGCTATAGTTAGCAGCCACTCGATGAATAATTTGATAGAGTGGGCAGTCTCTAAATTTAGCAATGTTAAGAGTCTAGGAGATACTCGACCAGATCCATTGCCATCTCCTTATGACGGTCTATTGGGGAAGTTAGTACATTACCAGATTCCTAGCAATGTAAATAAGCTTAGTATTTATTTTCCTACTCCAGATATCAATCCACTTTACAAGGTAAATATTGAACACTACTTTGAGTGTCTAATGAAGTTAAAGCACTCAGGATCGCTTTTGCATTATTTGGTCAAGCATAACCTAGCAACCAAGCTGAATATACACACTAAAAAAGAAATGGCTATTCTCTAACTATCATGTGCTTTGATTTGACAGATAAGCTTGAATATGCTCATGTAGTAAATGCCACATTGGCTTATATTTCAATGTTAAGCAACCCACAAGAGAAATTTTACAATGAAGTAAAGATAGCAAAGGATATATCCAAATGGTCCACCAAAGCATCAGAACGCAAGTGGGTTTTAGGTATGTCTCATAATAGTCATAACCGTTTTGTGGATTATAAGTACTATATAGCTAAAGACTATATGTGTGAATATGACGGCCCTGCAATTGCAAATTTTATGAACAATATTAATGGGTTCTTTCTAACTCTCAATGCTCCAAAGAATGCTGTTGAGTATACTCACCAGTCCAAGCATTTTGATGCTCCCTATTCTGTGGCTGACTTTTATACACAGCAAATTACTAAAGAGCATTTTAAGCCTCCACTCCCAAATAAGTATATTCCAGGATCTCTTGCAATTGTAAATGGACACTCTACTAAATATCCTCAATTGCTAGAGAAAACCAATACCTATGAGCTATGGTTTAAGGGAGCATATTCCAGCTGGTATGGTGGCATAATGGTGGAAATACGCTTGCCAAATCAAAGCAGTGTGATTTGGAAAGCAAGGGAGGAAATTATGCATTTTTACATTAAAAATATGCTTGAAGATATAACCAGTCAAGGGAACTCTGCAGGAATTGATATATATAAGCTATGTTAATGATTCTATTTATATAGAAGCACGTGGAGTAAGTCACAATTTGCCGTTAATAATAGCAGATATTATTGAATGCTTACAGAAGCCAGGAGAGGGGTTTGAACGCAGTAAGCAAATGGCAAGAGATGTTCTCTCGAAACAGCTTAGCCCCATAGTGAAACTGCGGACGGACATATATCCTCATATTAGAGTAATGGATAAGCCTTTAAACAGAGATTTATTAGATAATTTGGATAAAGTAGATCACAATATGCAAGTGGATACTTCTCACGGCTATATCAAAATACTTGTTATCGGCAACTTTACTGAATCTCAAGCAAGGGCTATAAAGATAAGCTGTAAACCAATGACTTCAGAACAGCGCATTGCCAGGGCTAGGCTAAATATATATCCAGGGCATTATATATACGTAAAACAAAACCATAATGCTGCAGCAGTTAATAACGCCGTTTTAATTGCCATCCACTGTGTAGTTTATAATGACATAAAACAAAAGATGGCACTGGAACTGATTGGCAATATGCTATATTCTTACTTGTATGAAGAACTGCGAACCAAGCAACAGTTGGGATATCATGTTGTTGTATTTGTGCTGAACCATGGTCCACTACGTACGGTAACAATAGAGATTCAGAGTGAACTTTGCCCTATCGTTTTGACTCAGCGTATAGACTCTACGCTGGCTAATTTCAGAAAGTATATTAATGGTGTTAACGTGGATGAAATGACTGAATCAGCTGTAAGTCTTAAATCGGGAAAGTTTAGCTCAACTGCAGAAGAAGCAACCCATTTTTGGGAGAAAATATATTCAGGAAGCTATGAGTTTGATATCCGAGAAAAGGAAGCAGCTGTTTTGCAAACGATTACCAAAGAGTATCTGGTAGAAGTGTGGGACATATATTTTAATCCCAAGACCTACACACGGGTTGATTTGCAAACCTGGGTTAATCCACCATCAATTGACGAGCTGCAAAACGGCTGTATCTCACTAAATGCTCATCCAGCACCAGACCATTTGCAGACTCCAGACGGTAGGACCATCATTGATGATGTCAAGCAGTTTCAAGCAACCCAGAAAGTATTTGATCCACCTTTAATGGCAACCAAGGCGATCCCTAAATATTGATTTCACATGCTTTTTTTTTTGTGTTATGAAAACAGGTTTCCGGATCAGCGGAGAGTATTTTTTTCTCTTGTTTTACTACAGTGCTTTTTGTTGTAAATTTGTACTTTTATCTGAAAATAAGAGGAGCCATGGAAACGTCTGAAACGGCTATAGCACAAAGAATAGCTACTGAGGTCTACGAAGCATGGAAGTGCGCAGAAGCAAATACGGCAACAGCATACATATCAACATACATCGGCGAGTATCTAAGCGACGAGGCGGGCGTTATTCGCAGACTAAACACATTTGAACAAAACAGCAGCGTGACAGCAAGCTCGCTGCTAAAGACGCTGCAATGGCGGGAAGAGAACAAAGTGTATCCAAAGTCCAAAAGCGTGGATGGCAGCGGACTGGTTATGGATGGACTGGGCCGGGTAATGGTGCGGAGCAGACAGGCGTCATTGCTGCCGCGGTCTGGTAGCCGTCAAAACGAACTGGGGCGTTCAGAGTGGGAGTATTTGGCGCGTGGCATTGAAACCCTTGAGGATGCACGGCTGGCATTGAAGGCTGTTTATAAGCAATTGCACAATCCCCTGTGTCAAGCAGCAATTGTTGTGCCTGTGGAGTCTGTACGGCTAGCTGAGCTTACAGCAAAAGGATTAAACTGGATTGCTGACGTTGCTCGGATGCACTATCCTGGTACAGTGGGTCAAATATACATTACAGCCTCGTCCTCGGTGCTACTGGAGCATGCGCGGCAGTCTCTCCAGCCAGTGATGCGGCATATAGAGTCTGGCTGGGAGCAAGGAAAAGTCAAGTTTGTGCTAGAAGACCATCTGTATGCTAACTCTGTGGAACTTTCGCAGTATGCAGCACGTACAGCACGGCTGGAATCAGCAAAACAAGCACTGTTACCGCTTAAACGGCACCTTGATGGGTTTGTCAAGCAGGCGTCTAGCATCTACAGTGGCGAAGCAAACACAGAAGCCGATGACTTCCATTCGGCACGGTCAAACACGCACACAGAGTCTGAAGTCAGCGACGACACACTGACAAATAAGAGCGTGATGACGCCGGTTCAGCTGGCGTCGCTGCAGCGGGCTGTACAGAGTGTTCAGAACATGCTCAGATCCATAAACGACAGCATCGTGAGTGACGACTCGCGGATCGCATTGGCAGCTACCAAGAGCAAGCTGGCGCAGCAAGCAGACGTTCTCATGTCAACAGTTGCTGCACTCAACTTTGGCGTCAGTATGATGGGAAATCAAGCCGCCAGCAGCATGCATACCCAGCCTCCAGCGCGGGCATTTGTCATTTCCGCCAACAACCGAAGCGAGAAGCAAAGCAGCCTGGTGCAAATGCTGATGCTGCCTCTGGCGCTGCTGTTTGGCAGGCCGCGAGATATGTTGCGGATGCTGCGAACACTGCTTTCCAAGGCCATACGCATCGTGGTGCGGCGGCTACGGCAACTGCCAAAGTTCCAGACGCTGCTGCTGCTGGCGTACAAGCACTTCCGCATATATGCAATAGTCTTCTGGACAGGTGCGCTGCTGGCGTGGCAGGCTAACGCTGCCATCATTTGGTCCAATCTCAGCCTGCACTGGCAACGTGGACTCGTCTTCTGAGTCTAGAGCCTATTACTAAAGCGGATGACAAATTTCACAAGGGCTTACAAATTCCTCATTGGCTGGCTGGTCAGCCCCCCTCCATCATTCTGGGTCATCTTTGTTTTACTAATATATTTTAACTTTTTCTCTTTATCTTTTCTTTATTTTTTGTAATTGAACTATGCCGTCAACAGCGCCTACTGATCTGGATGCAGCCACGGTTGTTCCGCCGACTCCCGACGAACGGATGCCTATGACGCCCATTCCCAAGCCCACCTCTGTCAAAGCGCACTTTAATGCCAGCTTGGACGTGGCACTGCAGCTCCTCCAAAAACAAAGCAACCAGGAAAAGCCCAATGGCGTCGATTCAGCGTCATCGCTAAACTGGGCATCAGCAGAAACCACCAAGGATTTGCCTCGGCCCCGGACCAAGAACTTTCCCGAACTCTATGCAGCCATGCCGGATGATCTGATTACTGCGTCAGCAGCAGATACCCCCTTCCTGGACACTCCCACATGCTGCAACTCGCGCGCATCAAGCACGTCGATTTCCGAACAGCAGCAAAAGTCAAATGATACCTTTGACGGAGTAAAAGCCCAGAAGGATCAAAAGGAGGCTGCTGATACCCAGGCCACTTGCCAAGTTCGAGCTCGCATTCCTTATCCAGGTGGCCATTTCTACCTACATGTGTATCACACCGATGAGGACGACAAAGAGCATTTGGCTATTGTGTTTGGCGATGATATCCGTAGTGCCACGCTGGAAGCACCGCGTGACGGCGAAACAGACATGGATCGCAAAATACGCGGTGCTAGCACCGGTGCTCTGCAGCGACTAGTTGCCAACGACATTGCTGGTCGTGCTATAGAAAGCGACAAGTCAGATTTACAGAGCAGCCTGCCTATGTTGCATAATTTTGAGCCTGATCCGGCAGAAATGTTTGCCGCATCACGGCTGTCTGTGGTGGACGCGCCATTAGTGCGGATACATTCGGAGTGTTTTACAGGCGAAACCGTATCGAGTGTGCGCTGCGACTGCGGGTATCAGCTGGCTGAGGCCATGCGGCTGATCCAGCAAGAAGGCCGAGGTGTCATTGTTTACTTGCGGCAAGAGGGCCGTGGCATTGGATTGCTGGAGAAGCTGAAAGCGTACAACTTGCAGGACATGGGCCATGACACAGTGGATGCCAACCTGATGCTCAACCACCCTGCAGATGCTCGTACCTACGGGGCTGCCCGGGCTATTTTAGGCGATCTGGGCATTTCCAAGCTGCGCCTGCTAACCAACAACAAGGACAAAATTAGTCAGCTGCAAGGCAATAATGCCTTTTCCAGGCTGGACATTGTCTGCCATGTCCCCATGTATCCGCGCTGGTGGCAAAAGGAAGGTGTGGAGGCGGCGCAGCTATCGTATTCGCGCCATTTGGCATTGAAACGTGATGTGATGTCTGAAGCCGACCGTTACCTTAGAACCAAAGCTGAGCGAATGGGCCATATGCTGTCCTTTGAGGAGTCCTTGGCTCCGTCCATTGTCATTCCTCGGGCCCCCACATCTGCTCTGTTTACCCAAAAGATCTAGATTTCCTTTATTTTGTACTTTTCAAAAAAGAATATAATCTTTTCCAAAAAGGGTCTCGCAAGGCTTCTTTCAGGAATTGTAGTTTTGTCCTTATTTTTAAATAAATGCCTGATTCTGCAGTGTACCAAATTGACGAATTGCATGGGTTTGATGAGCAAGCAGAAGATGCAGACCATATGCAAGAAAAGTTTACCAGCATCTATGCACTATTCACATGCTTTTTGCTGCTTGTAAGTCTGTTTATGGGCGTGTTTGCCGTTAACGATAGTATAGCAAGCTGGCTGTTAACGCGCCCAATGGGCAAGCTGATTCGTGTATTTAGTTTATTCGCGATGCTTACAGTAGCATGCTATCAATCCAAACATTCCAGCTCTCGTAAACACCTGGTTTTGGCAACTGCTCTGTTTGGCATTTTTCAAGCTCATGAGCTAAGTTTACTGACAATGCAGGATGACTCTGGATTTTTAACCCAGCTGGTCTTACACTCTCTTGCTGTTGCTTCAGCATTTACTGTATGCAGCAAGTACTGGCCGAATAAAGCGCATAATTTTGCCTATTACTTGTTGTCTTCGCAGCTTTCCCTTCCCATTCTTCTACTCTGTTTTACTCTTATATCATTAGGGTCGATGCGAATCCAGGTTATCAAGATTCTAATTGATATTTTATCGGCTCTGCTGCTTGCTTACTATACCAAAGAAGCTGCGGAGCAAAGGATGTCTTCTCGATTGTGCGTTGCTGCAGTCGAAGTCTATTACAATGTGGCTTTACGTGTGGTGCTTGTTTTATATTGTGTTTCGTCTGTTTGGGGGTTAAACTTGTGACTTTTTATCCTGCATGTTTAGGCATAATTTTTTTATCTCACTACGCTTTTTGTAGATCGCTTTGCTGTAAATAATTGCTCTCTGCCTGGACTATGAGACTTGCTACTTTTCCAATGCTGAGCGGGGTATAAATACCACTCAACAACATATCTAAATGTCCGACTTTAACACAAAAACAACCATTTTCCAAATAAGTCGACAAAATGCTCCTCAATCTCTTTATCTTTCTCTTGTTTGCGCCCTTTGCCATCGCCATCGAGGTTCCACCCTACTGCGAGGCAGCCATAAGTGCTGTTTATACTTTTATCAACGCCGTTTACTCTTACTTTGAAGACACCTGGGTCTATTTGATCAAGCCTCGGTTTGACAAATCCGTAGCTACTGCTGCATCTATGACATCCTTCGTTGAAGCTGAAATTTCGGTTTGTTCATGCAAACACACTTACATTCCTTATATACTTATTTTTGCTGCCTTTGTGTTTATTGCCTATTTAATGCTGTCTCACAAAACTATACAGGTAGAATATATCAACGACTGCCCTTGTGCCATTGGGCTTAGAGAGCTGGCTGAAGATATCACCAAGACACAAGAACTACTAAGCGAGGATGTAAAGGAAATAAGAAGTAGACGCCAAAATATTAGGATTGTTGATGTATTGCCTATTAAACATTCCAGCAACGATGACACTTTGTAATTTTAAATCTTTAGTTGAATCTTTTCAGCTCTTTGCTCAATAAATGGAGTCTGCTAAACAATAGCAGCATTCTAAAATCCAGGAGTCTTCTATAACTAGACACATTTAGATATTTCAAGTGATTTGAATATAAATATGGTCCCGCTTCCCAAGACCAAATAACTAAAAAAAATTATTAAAAAATGGAATTTCCGACCAACATCCCCTTTACGCCTATGTTTTCATCAAGCTATTTAACTAGTGCAAACAATGTGTCGCGCTGTAGATTAGAATTAGGTTTTCTGTGCAGTCTCTATGACGACTACAAGGCTAATGTTGAAAATTCACTACCGCCTATAAATTTTTCTACACAAGTCCAAGAGCTAGCGTCTCAATTGGAGTTAAGTTTTATTTTCAAAGTTCGCAGCGTTAGAGACAAAAGCCAAACCGATTCCGCGCCCATGTTTTCTTACCCGCTGGTGCTTGACGAGGTTATTAAAATTATGTACTCAATTGCTCCAAATCCTCACATAGTGCCCTGGCGCAACATCACGTCTATTGAGTTGCAATCCATGCATTTGATTGAGGATATTATGGAGTTGGCTATTTTTCTACCTCAACTAAAGACGTTTAAATCCAAACTCGTTCTCCCGTCTAATACTGCAGTGGTAAATCATTCTCCTGCTGACCACCGGCTGCAGAATCTGTTTGGTTCAGAAACTTTAGCTGTATGCAATTCTACTGAAAAGTCTTATGATGATTATTTGAACATGTCGAAATATGAAATTTCACTGCGTATGCGTTACAAACCACTACTAAACTCACTTGTGTCCAAGTTACGTCTAAACTATGAGATTACTGGCTCGGCTTTATGTCTCCGTTCAACTGAAAGGCTGTGTAAGTGGTATTTTCCCAGGCTTTGTGACTATCGTTTTGAATCTGGATTTCATGAAATTACCAATGGCACATGGACATGCAAAGACCTGGAATTTTGTAACTTTCATGCCACATTTTAGTATCTGTAGCTTAACGTCACTTTATATTCCCCCATAAACACCGCGCAAGAAATAACTCTTGTCGCTTTGTTGTTTTCTTTGTTTTTCGATATTGCGACTCTGCTTTGTCCTTTTTTAAAATAATACATTGGCACTAGTAAACGATCTTTTTCACGGCATTCTGCTGAGTACCTTAAAACTAGCAGTAGGGCACAATAATGCTGAAAACAAATTGCGCAGTAGCCATCCGTTGCTGGCTGTTTGCCGTAGTTGGCGATCGCTTGCCATCCTGTTCTTTTACAACCAAGTTTACTTTCATGAATCTAAACTCTATATCTGCTCAATTAAGAAATCGCCTTACCAGATGTACGCCTGCACCAATATTGATCTGATTGTTAAAAATGGGCTTTGCAAACATGTTAAGCAGTTTAGTCTTCGGATTTGGCAGTCTGACTATATATATCTCAATCTGATTCATATTGCCGGTATGCTGAATGTGCCCTCCAGACTGTGTGCATTCAATCTTGACGATTATTCCTGGGAAAGCTTAGCCAATATTTATATCCATTATGAAGAAGACTATGGAGGCTTTTTTCTCGCCCGAAAGATTGCTTTCTTATTTATTTCTACCTTTCCAAATATCCAATATTTCGATTTTGATATGGAAGGAACTAGTAATGTCTTAATGGATTTCTTGGATGAAGTATACCACTCATACTCTAAAAAATCTGGTTAGATTCAAGTATAAAGGCTGCAGCCAGCTTCCCATGGTGTTTGATAGCGATGCTCCTATAAGCCAATTGGAATACGTGGATATTCTACTTTACGACGTTAGCGATGGCAGGTTTATGCCTATCAACCCTTGTCAAATTCAGTCTCTAAAGCTGCCTTTGTGTTTGAAGCCTATCTTATTTGAACAGATAGCAGAGTGCACAAGTGATACCTACGATATCCTGTTCAAAAGCTTGTTTTCTAAAGCAGCCAAACCGTATAAAGTTGAGTTTCGTCATGCTGAACACATCATTCTGTTATTCTTCTACAAGTGCGGAGTCTCCCAAGATGAATTTAAAGTGCAAACTTGAGTGTCCTAGTATCAGATCGATGGCAATTAAAAATGTCAGTGTTGGCTTGCCAACACTGAATGTCAGCTAGAACTTGGACTACAGAAGCTAGAATACAAGAGAGATTTTGCAGATGTTATTGCGCTTTCAAATCTACAGCTGCACAGTCTTAAAGTGCCAATGGTAGAATTTGGCAATGGCATCTGGGAGCCAGGCTTTATTAGGCAAGCCAACGAGTCGTTTGCCAAAGCGCAAGGTACTCCAGCTGTTTATTGCAGACTGCCAAACGAGGCCAATCCTGCTAGCGCTAACAACCTACATTTGCCACATCTGACTCATTAATACATTTATCTAAACGCTGCGTTGGAAACGGCTATAAATCTTGCGACGAGAATGCCTCATCTTGCGGTTTATCGCCTAAGCCTAGAGGAGTTGAGTAACTCGCAAGCTCAAGAAGCAGGTACATTTTTGAATTCGCTGGATATTCCGCTTGATCTCTTGTTAATTACGCTGTTTACACTGAGCATGGAGTATCAGCTTAATGCCAAGCTATTTGTACCTGCGTTAAAGAACCTAAATCAACTTTGGCTGTGTCTGGGGTCCGCTTACTACTGTGCTTCCGATAATTCTAAGCTGCATCTAAATCAAGAGTTTAAATTCTACTAGGGCTGTGCGCTAAATTACGCTTTTAAATCATGCAAATGCATTTTTCAACTGCACTGTTAGCGATAATTTAAACCCCACAATATGACAATGCCGATCCATTTAAACAAAATTCATCTGACATATACATTGTGCTGATTTTAGCTATTTCAATATTATCTATCTATAAAGCTAAAAATGCACAACTTGCCGACAGACATTGTTAGAATTATTGCTCGATTTATACTTGTAGATGACGATCAAACCAACTTTGTTTGTGCTATTCCGCTGTTAGCTGTAAATCATAGATGGCGGGCTGTTGCAGCAGAGTTCTTTTACACCACTGCATATTTCATTGAGGGTTCTCAAATGCATAATAATATATGCTTTTCTTCCAACAGCGTACCGGCGCAAACCAATATTGGATTAATTTTGCAAAATGGATTCGAAAACAGCATAAAACGTTTCGTCTTCATTCCATTCAACAACGATCTTGCCAAAGAAATTATTGATCATATTGCAGATTGTACAGAGCTTCGCTTGAACGACATAAATCCTTCTATATGCGATGAAGTGAAATTGGCGAGGAGCGCTGGCTCAATGTTAGCATCTAGATTACCCAATATTAGATATGGTTATTTTGATGCTAGAAATGCTACTGATATGCTTTATCATTTTATAGCATCAATAGTTGATTCATATGCTAACAGGCTTGTCGGCCTAAAATACGAAGGAGAGTTGAAATTACCAACTCAAGCACCGCTTACCAGTCTGGTCGGTGTAAAGCTTCATTTTTTCAACGCCTTTTCAGTAGATAGCTTTCCCAAAATCAATCCCCAAGTTATTCGAGATCTTGAGATATGGGTAGACTGCGGGCCATTTGACTGGGGGATCTTTGTTGGCAGTAAAAATGAAGTAACATTTTCCAATCTTGAAACGCTTTCTCTTTCAAGCTTCATTTATGAGGCCGACGCACCCTCTATAGACCAGACATGCAAGCTGAGCTTTCCTAGTTTAATCAGTCTGGAAATTGATCGATTTTTCTTTGGTATAGATGATATCCAGCAACAGATACAGATGGGATTGCGCAAACTGTCATATACAGGTAGTTTCAATGATGCAATCAGTATATCGCAGTTGCGTTTAAATAAACTTGAGGAACTAAGGCTTAGTTTTGAATTTAATGACTCTGACGACGAGTTTACTGCCAGCTCCAACAAGTTATTTGCATCTCTAAATGGTTTGAAAACCCTTTCCTGCGATGTGTATTCTGAAACAATTTTGTTTATTCCCAGCACTATACATTGGCTTCATCTAACTTGCTTGGCTATTCACCTTGATACTAAGTTTGAGTATGTCCTCCGTTCTGTCCTCAATATGCCGAACCTGACTACCCTGAAATTTGTACCGCTTCAGCTCGAAAACGGTTACATGGAAGAAGCATGCGAGTACCTGGATAGCTTGAACAAACTTCCTGGGCCATCCAATTCCAGAATAGAGAGTTTCCGTTTGGAATTATACTTGGATATTTCGAGTCGGTTCCACAGTTCACTGCAGACGCTAAAATGGTTCTGGCCCAAGCTGAATAGATTCTTTGTTTCTGTAAAAGAAAAAGAGCTGATATTTTAGATTTTTATATTAAAAGCTATATAAGTTCACTCAAGCATCTTGGACATATAAGGCCCATCCAGCTCATAGCCCAACTTGCGATAGTAGTGGCGAGTACCCACGCCACTAATAACCGCAAGCTTTACCGATCCATGTTCCTCGCGTGCAATGCGCTCGGCCTCTTCCATCAGCAGCGTGCCAAATCCCTGATGCTGGAACTTTTTAGGGTCTCGAGAATGCACAGGCACCACACTGCCATACACATGAAGCTCCCGCACAATAGAACACTGCCCCACTGTGGTCAGCTCAGGTCTAAATGTCTCGCTAGAGCATTTGCGCAGCCGCAGCAAGCCAATAAGAATGTCGGCTTCCGGATCCTCGTACGACAAAAATGTTTCCCAGCCGCCATTGGCCACATAGTCACGGCGAATCAGCTCTACCTGGTCGGGCTGCACCTTGGTATGAATGTCCACGATGCCTACCTCGCGAGTACGCACATCGCGGCACTGTGTACCAAGATCACGCATCCGTTGCAAGGCCAGCTCGCGCAAGTTTCCATGCTCTACGCCTGAAGTCACCAGAGGCATAGGGATATCGCGTTGTACGCGGTATACGCGTGTCCATGGTGGTACCAAAGCCAGTATGCGGGCAACAAGGTCGACTAGGGCATTGGGCGTATAGTTCTTGTAGCGACCTGTGCGCCAAAGCTCGTAGAGACCCGTTCCACGAATCACCAGCGTTGGGTACAGCTTCAGCCCATCGGATCGGAACTGCGGGTTCTCAAAATACTCTTTGAACTGCTCAATATCCCGCTCCATACCCACGTTGGGCAGATCAGGCATCATATGCGCCACTACCTTGTAGCCAGCATCTTTGGCCAGCTGGAAGCTCTCGCATACGGCACGCACTGTATGGCCACGGTTTGTGTCTCGTGCCACGTCTTCATATACGCTCTGCACACCCAACTCTAGCCGTGTGCAGCCGTACCGCAGCATATGACTCAGGTGTGGTTTCAAAGCTGCATCAGGCCGAGTCTCAATGGTAATACCAATGCACTTGGTAGTGCTTTGCTCAGACATCCGTACTGCCTCTTCCACTGAGCTGCTTCGGTGGCCCGACAAGGCATCGTGCAGATTCATAATAAACCATCCGCGGTATTCCTCAGGCAAAGACATAAATGTTCCGCCCATAATGATAAACTCAACCTTATCCACATTGTGGCCCAGCGACTTTAGCTGCTCAACTCGTCCGCGTGCCTGCTCATACGGATCGTAGCGAGCACGGATAGCTCGCATGCTTGTGGGCTCGTATCCTGTATATGACTGAGTAGAATACTCAAAATCCGAATCAGGACCACCAGGACAATACACGCAGATGTTTCCAGTCATGGCAATATGCGGGCACCGATGGGGCTTGCACATCACAGCTACCACAGCAATACCTGATGCAGTGCGTACTGGTTTGGCCTTGAGCTTAGGCAAAAGCTCGTTTTTGTGCTCTTCGGGAATGGCAGCAATGATATCCACCAGCCGGGGCTGAGTTGTTAGCTGGTTTTCCCGTGCGTATTTGGCCTTTAACTCATTCAAGTTCACCTTTTCGCCGCGCGACTGCATAGCAATCATTGCGGCGACAATTTCCGCACATGTCTTTACTAGACGCTCGGAATGTGAGTGCTCGGGTGCTTTTTTCTTCATACTGAAAAAAAAATAAAGAAAAAAAAAAAAGAGAGATGATTTGATCATCCCTGAAATCTCTTATTTCCACAACTCCAAGCTTTTTTCTTTTTTAAAATGCCGGTTTGCCAGTACTTTCTGCAAGGACGATGCAGTTTTGGTGACCGCTGCCGTAACGAGCACCCACAGAACCGGCCGTCTGGATTTGGACAGTCGTCGCAGCTGTTTGGCGGCCAAGGTGGCAACAGATTTGGCGCGCTTTCCGGTTCAGGCAACGCATTTAAGCAAACTTCTGCATTTGGCTCTTTTGCTTCAAATACCAAAAAGCCAGCTGGCAAGGACAAGACGCTTACCGGAGATCTGCTGAAGCGCGATATCGGAGATCGGCCATTATGGAGATTTAGCGTGTATGGACCTATCGGTGGTAAGCCAAATATGCTGAGTGGAACCGATATATCTCCCGAAGAAATGCAGTTGGACTTCAAAATGGCGGAGGCTTCAGGAAATGTGGCCATGTGCCAGCAAAAGTATGCGCAGCTGGATGCAGAAATGGACCAGAAGCTCAACAATGTTGTGCAAAATGCAGACTCGTCGGCACAACAGTGGGAACGTCAATATGGCATTTCGGCTTCACAGCAAGGTGGAGGAGGATTAAGCGCCTTTGGTCAGACAGCACCTGGTGGATCAGGCACCTTTGGCCAGACAACATCTGGTGGATCAAGTGCGTTTGGTCAGAAATCGTCGGCATTTGGAGGGACAACTGCATTTGGGCAGAAGCCATCGGCATTTGGCGGATCAAGCGCATTTGGACAAACATCTTCAGCATTCGGCTCATCGGGAACTTCAGCCTTTGGGCAAAACACAACCACATCATCGGCATTTGGTCAGAGCAATGCACCGCAAACAGCTTTTGGAGGAAGCGCCTTTGGCCAATCTGCTGCTGGCTCATTTGGACAACCCAAATCTACAAGCGCGTTTGGCGGGCAATCTGCATCAGGCGGATTTGGACAAGGCACATCTGCATTTGGACAAAACACAGGAACACAGCCGCCATCCATGCTGCTAAACGGCACGCCCACGCAAAAGATGTCTGGCACCACAGATCCCACACGAGAGCTATCGCAGCAAGATATCGAGAGGTACAAGGCTGCACAATTTACCATGGGTCAAATCCCTGAGGTTCCGCCAACGGCTGACCTCATAAAGGGATAAAAGTATGGCTTAGTGGTACCAGCTAACGCCACGCGTCCACGCCATTGCCAGTCGCCTTATCATTAAGGGAAAATAAAGGCAAGGTGGCTTGCGGGAAAAACACCCTTGGTGTCTTAACTCCTCTCTATCTTCTGTGTAAAAAAAAAAGTATCAAGACTAAATATCTCTATAATGATAGTTTCACTAGTAACTGGAATCAATAGTATCCTAGCAAAAGCTGACCCACTCGTGCATGCGGTTTTCGATCCATTGCATCTACCAGGAGTAGGAAGCTACTGGAGAATATCGTTGGCCTCGCTGCTTGTACATATCGGTTTGCTATACGCGTTCCGTCCTATTTCGTCGCTGCTGTTTCCGCGGTCATTCAAGCGACTGAGTGCAGCTGACCAGCAGGGCTGGTGTGTAGCCATGGTTGCAGTTGTCCATACAGCTTTTGACACCTGGTTTATTCTAAAGTTTATCAACCATCCGGCACTCAACAACGATAAAATGGACGGTTTTAGCGCAGAATTCGAATACTACTTGGCTATAGCTCTAGGCTACTATGTGTGGGACTTATCGACATGCATCTACAACTATGCTAACTATGGAGTAATGTACCTGATTCATGGCGGATTGGGCGTGTTTGGACTGCTGATCCTGATATCAAGACAGCTTCAGTTTTACGCTATCCCGTATTTGCTGCCAGAATTGAGCTCGATATTTTTGAATATCCGTCATTTGCTGAAATACGCTGGACTTGGTCAGTCGCTGGTTTACAAGGTCAATTTCGCTATTTTCTTTGTCGCTTACGTGGTTATTCGGATTGGTTTTGAAGCGTATCATTCAGCCAAACTGGTGGGATACGTGTACCACCACAACATTGGCAACGTATGCTACCCATATGCAGTGTTTTTCGCCATTTTGGGCATTACTTTAACTGTCCTCAACACCATTTGGCTGCGGCAGATTGTCAATGCCGCCTACTACACGCTTTACCCACAGAGCACCAAGCGTAAATCTAAAGCCAACTAGAACTTTATATTGTCATAATAGTGACTATTAATTGTTAAAGTCTATAAAGAGTATGTTGTTACAAACATGCCGTGTCTATTTCTCCAGAGAGTGGTGCTGGAAATTTAGATTTCTTCCAGCAGAGTCTTGACTTGTTCCTCGGAGGGTCTGGCAGGCTTCCAGTCGAATTCGGTAGCGGTGTTGCGAGCAAAAGTGCTGAAAGTCATTGTTGATAGATGGAATTGTTGGTTGATGAGGGGAAAACATGAGAGGAGAAAAGATGCTCCTTTTTATATGTGGCCTTATCGTGGCTATTGCTTAAGAAATTCTTTAGATGCCATAAAGAAACCCCCCCATTATAACAGATCATGCTTCTTTCTGCTCAGATGAATAGTGCATTGCATGAAATGAGAATGTGGCGAGTGGCCAGGGGATAATAAAAAGAGACATATCTCTTTAAGGCGCATAAAGACCCTTCTTTTAGACACATTTTTTATTATTAGCTTTCTTTTACGATTTTATTCCCATCGCTAAAGTGTCTGGAAGTATTTAGCTTTACCCAACAATAAACCTTTTTTTCTCTTTCTACATTCAATTCCCGCACATCCCATGTCTTGTCCAAGCAGCGTATCAAATTACGCTGGTTTAGATCTAGGGAACCAAAAATTGGACCCAACGCCCAAAGTCATGTAGATCTGTCCACGTGAGACATATATTCTTTGAAATTTATTTCTTCTGTTGTGTTTTTTATCCTTGAATTATTATTTTTTTTTCATCTATATTGTACTGTTAGAAATGAAACTGTTTACACCCTTGGCATTTGCATTTGCGGCAGCACATACATGCTATAGCGCAGCAATTGGAGAGCAAATGCAGCTGGTTGTGCAGGAGGCCAGCGGGATATTCTCCAACATGTTTGAGCTTCGCATTGACGACGACATGGGCAAGAACCGCACACTCAACGACATTATTCGGGACGTGAGCCACGAAGACGACCTTATCGACATCAACTATGTGAAAATGGACCCGGAGCATCCCAAACGCAGCACACCTATTCATATAGATGCACTGGCATTTATTAAGGAGCACATTGACTCAGCTACCGCCAATGTCAAGGTTAAATACGGGTTTATTACGCTTTTGAACCGCAACTATGATCTGTGCGAAGAGCTAAAGACCAACTTAAACAAGACATGTCCGGTCGACAAGGGGCCTATTGAAGTCAGCGTGGATGTTGATGTGCCTGGGTTTATTCCACCGGTAAGTAAATGGCTAGTTTTATTCTTAGGCAAGCAATGTCAAAGTGCTAATTTTTTTTTGTTGTTGTTTGTATTAGGGATGGTTCCATTTGGAAGCAACCGCATGGCGCGATTCGGACGAAAAGCAGCTGGGACGGATTTTGGCAGATGTGAAGTTTTAGGTTGGACTTTTGTCATCATGAAACCCCAAGTTTTCCCACTTGTCGCGATCCATTAGGTTTCTACCAACATATTTAGCCTTTACATTTTTCGTAATACAAGAGCAGATTTTTTTTTAAGATCCACTTACTTTTGCATCCGACATTCCAGATATTTTTTGGAAAGATCACGGCATTTCTTGCCGCTACCACGGTTGCCTTCCAGACAGGACAGATATAGAGCCATGGCGTCTTTACATTCGCCATCGTGGTCTAGAGGAAAACTGCCTCGATCTGGCGGTGTTGGTTTCACCGAAATCTTTGGAGGACCGCCAAAACTCATTTCTAGAAAAAAGATAAGCTAAAAATTATCTAAAAGAGAAAAAATATAACGGAAGCGGATGAAAAATAAACAACTATGGTATTCATTTCTAAGAAATTCAATGATGTCTCTTCTTTTTCTTTTGCTTGAGCTTGACGCCACTGCCAGTAGGAACCGTGAATTCGTTTTCGCCCGTCTGGATCTTGTTGGAAGTCTTTTTGAACTTTGCAACGAAGAACCCATCCATGTTGTGAATATGAGGGTAGAATCGACGGGTCAAAGACAGAGATGAGTGGAATGAGCGGCCACGGAAGCTGGTGAACCCCGAACGGCCAAAGGCCAAGCCGGTATCGACCAGGCAGATGTTGGGGCGCTTGGCCAGAGCATAGTTGACAACTGCCTCGTTCTCGTCAACTGTGACCGAACAGGTAGAGTAGACGATGACGCCGCCGGTAGATGAGTCGGCACTGACCGAATCAATGGCAGATAAAAGCAGCTCCTTTTGCAGATTGGTGAGCATGGCAAAGTCTTCGGGACCCTTGTTGGTTTTGACAGAAGCGTCCTTGGAGATGACGCCGGTGCCACTGCAGGGGGCATCCAGCAGCACTCGATCAAAACCACCCATGATTTTAGGGAACTCGCGGCCATCGTAGTTGCACACAATCGCATTGGCAACCCCCAGTCGATGGATATTCGCCACCAGGGCCTTCTGGCGCTCGCGATTGGCATCGTTGGCAACCACCAGCCCGGTGTTTTTCATCAAGGCAGCACAGTAAGTGGTCTTACCGCCGGGGGCAGCCGACATATCCAGCACCCGCTCGTTTTCTTGCGGAGCCAACGCAATAACCGGAAGGAACGACGAGGCGGCCTGGATCATATAATGGCCAGCCATATACTCGGGAGTAGCACCAACAGGCACGGGAGCATCGAATATGGTTAGGCCCACCTTGGTCCACTTGCCAATAGGATCCAGATTAACCCCGCGGTTAATCAGCGCCTGTGCCAAGTCACGTCGCCGTGTCTTCAGCGTATTGGTCCGTATAGTCACCGGTCTGCCCACCTCATTGGCTTCGAAAAACTCCACCGCCTCGTTGACCGTAAACAGCTGCAAAAGCTTCTCCATCAGATACTCGTTGTATCCGTAGTAGAAACACATGTCACGCTGCAGCTGCACCATATAGTCGCTTCGTGACCGTCCGTCTTCACGCAGCTCGGAAAAGTTGTTCAGCACCCGGATGATCTCTTGAATCCGCATTTGCACCTGTGTTAGGTCCAGCGGCGTCTCTTCTTCGGCTGCCACTTGCTCGTCGGTTGGCAGCTGGAATACTTCGCGCTCGCCCTCAACTACCGCACCGGCGCCTGCCATTTCCAGCGCCGCCATCTCCTCGTCTTCGGCGCGCTCCTTGTCTAGACGCCGCGACTTCTTTTCCATGTCACGGAATGTCGTTGGCTCCTCGTCTGAGTCGGTAGCAAACTCGTCGTACGATTCCATACCGCCCGAGTCAGAATTCACATCTTCATCTTCATCTTCGTCTGCATCTGAATCGCTTTCAAGCAGCGACAGCGGCATTTGCGTGGCCTGTTCGTCCTCGCCAGATCCGCCCTCGGCATCGCTTTCCTCCTGCGCATCGCTGCTATCAAAATCGCTCATCGGCTCCATAGCATCATCTGAATCCGACGCAATCGGCGCATTATCCCATCCGTCTTCCGGCGCCCCATCCACCGGAGCCATCTCCTCATCGCTCTCGTCGCTCTCATCGCTCTCATCGCTCTCCTGCGCCTTGATCTTTTTGGCTTTCTTGGGCTCCACAGCATTCACTTTACGCTTGCCATTCGCCTTAATAGGCTTGGGCTTTTGCTGAGAAGCAGCCCGCTTTTGTTTGCGAGAACGCTGTCCTTCGTGTTTTAGACGATCATGCAGCTTTTTGGTTACTTTGCCCTCGATTTTGCTTTCCAGCTCCAAAGGAAGTGGAGCATCCTGCTTATTTCTCGCTCGACGACCCATTAAAACAACTTCAAAAAACCAGCTAGGAACAATAAAGGTGAAAAGGAAGAAAAAAAAAAACCGCAAATCAAAAAAACGTTTTTAATCCCACAGATCAGATCAGATCATAGCCCGGTAGGAGAAAGGGTCTTGGTAATCACTGCCCTTGTGGCGTCAATGGCAAACATCTGCTCGCTGAACAGCGACGACTTGTAGAACTCGCTGCAGTCGGTGACTCCAAACGCCTGTGCCTGCGCCTCGAACTCCGTCTTGGACACCTCGACCTGGCCGGGAAGAGCGCCATTGTGCTTGAGCGAATAAAAGGTCAAGCGCTCCTGCACCAGGCGCCCTAGCAAGTAGTAGAGCAGCTCAAAGTGGTCGCGGCGAGCATACAGGTAGCGGTTGAACTTGCGGCGCAGGGGCCGCATCACCGACATCTTCTGGGCGCCAATGAAGCCCTCCAGAGCCACCCGGATAGCCACCTCAATGTCGTCGTTGCGCACGTAGTCCCGCAAGTGCATGCGCGCATGGGCCTCGGCCAGACGGACCATGGACTCTACATGCCGCACCGTGATGGGAATCGACGCCGTGGCCAGGGACTCGCGACGCAGCTCCGCGTACAGATGTGCAACCTTGTCGGAAAACCGCTCCGACATGCGCGGATGGACGTTTTCACGGGCGTACATGATGTACTTGCGCAGCAGCTGCTGGGGAATCACGTCCATCGCAACGTCTTCTGGGCTGGAGTCAGCAGCACCAGCAGCAGCCTGGAACTGGGGATGGGACTGCATGTGGCTCTGCACAACAAAGCGGCCCAGCATCTCGTCGCGCACCGGGTCGACCTCGTCACGCACCACGCAGAGAACATCGAAACGCGACAAAATGGGCTCGGTCAGCTCGACATTCTGGGAAAACGCCAGGGCCGGGCGGTAGCGGCCGCCAATCGGATTGGCCGCAGCAATGACCGAGCAGCGGGCATGGAGCGTGGTGACGATGCCGGCCTTCGAGATGGAAATGCTCTGCTGCTCCATGGCCTCGTGGATGGACGTGCGGTCGGCGTCGTTCATCTTGTCGAACTCGTCGATCAGGCATACGCCCCGGTCCGCCAGCACCAGCGCGCCGCCCTCCAGAGTCCACTCGCGCGTAACCGGGTCCTTGCGCACGCTGGCTGTCAGGCCAACTGCGCTAGCACCTTGGCCGGTGGTAAACACTGCCCGATGCGCAGTGGCCTCCACGTACTTTAGCAGCTGCGACTTGGCCGTTCCAGGGTCTCCCAGCAGCAGCACGTTGATGTCTCCGCGTGTACGCAGCTTGCCGCCAATGTCCTTGGCCACCCCGCCAAACAGCGCCAGCGCCAGTGCCGTCTTGATCTGCTCATGCCCGTAGATCGATGGCGCGATCGACTTGATGATGCGGCGGCCCACGTTCTCGTCTCGCGCCAGGCCGCGGATAGCCCGGCGGTCTTCCTCGGTCAGCCGCACTGCCGCGAACTCGTCGGCGCGCTTGGACACGTGGTTGGCCTCGATGACCGTGCTGAAGACCGGGAACCCCTGGCGCTGATGCAGCGCGACATCCAGCGTATGCGTGTAGATGCCCGTGACCTCGATCTCCTCTCCAGGCTTGGCACAGTCAATCAGGTCCCACAAAAGCACCACCTCGCGGTGCCGAGGCAGGCGGCCAGGCGGCACGGAGCCGGGGGTCTCCTGCAGCGTCAAGCGCTGGTAATTGCGGTACACGGTCTGCTCGGAATTCAATGTGAACGGGCCTTTGGACTGGCAGTTGCTGCACATGCTGACGCGTACCTCCGACTGGGAGTCCTGGTAGAAGGGCCCCAGCACCACCCCGCACTTTGAGCAGCTGAACTTTACGTACTTTAGCTGCGGAAACACCCCGGTGCGGCGGCTCACTACGCCGCTGACGCGAACCAGGCAGTTGAGCTGCGCCTGGCGCAGCTCCCGCAGCGAGCTGGTCGTAGGCAGCTCGGATACCCGCACGTGGATTTCCGCCCGGATGCGCGCGTAGTCCGGGAACATCGTCAGGACGGCGTCCATGGCCACGTCGTCCATGATCTGCAGCATCTCGCGAGGCGCGTTGGCCAGAAAATACGCCAGAAGCGGGCGGGCACGAGCCAGGTGCGCGTAGGTCAGCTCGAGACTCTCGCCATTGGCTGCGCCCAGCTGCCGGATCCGCTCGCCATAGACAGAGGCGCCATGGTCGTCCACATAGGACAGGAGGAAGCGGCGGAACTCCCGGGCAATCGTCTGCCGCGGGCCCGCCTCGCTCACCCAGGCTGCCACCGTCCGGCCCTTCATGTCCTTCAGGTCGTCCAGCGTCATCGCCCGCTCCTCATCCGCCACCTCACGCGCCATATCCAGCAGGTGCGCGTGCTTGCCGGCCGTCGTCCTCATCGGCCCTTGCTCGTCATCCAGATCCTGCATAAACGCCAACGGCACGCGTGCCACCCCACGCCCCTCCTCCATGTCGCGCCGCCGCATCCGCGCTTCCACGCGCGCCCGCTCCCGCGCATCCATCGCCGCATATGCTGTGTCGTCCACCATCGCTTCATCGTAATGGTCCAGGGATGCGTTGTACCGGTAGTCCCGCTCCATGTTGGGCCCAAACAGGTCCTCTCCCTCGTCGTCTTCGTTCAGTGCCAGTAGCTCGCCCTCTGCTTCCTGCTCCCGCGCCTCGTCCAGGTGCTCTGGCATGTCGTTTTCGTAGCCGTCGTTCATCTGGCTAAGTCCCGGGAACGGCGAGAATGGCGGCGGGCTTGAGGGCGGCAGAAGAGAATCGTTGCCGCGCACCGGCGAGCTTATGATTATTCCGCCGCCTGGCGTTGCGGGCATCCCGCTGTCGTCGTCGTCGGACAGCAGCTCGGCCTGTCTCTTGCGGTTGCTGCTCTACAATCTCACTATTAGCCTGCAGGCTCAGCAAAGCACACCTGATTCAACTTGCCATTGCTTGTTTGTTTATTTTAGAGAGAGGGGGGAGAGAAAAAAAGGTGTGGAATAAACAAGGGAATAAATCAGAATGTATTTAATTAAATATGGCCGAAAACAGTCTGGCGCTTGCTGACAGACCGGCTGGACTTTTGCATATGCACATGCTGCTCGCAATAGAACCGGCCATCCAAGCTATAGTACACGTCACGCAGCGAGTCTCCACAGTGCGCACAGGCAAAGCATCCCGGGTGGAACCGGCCCTCACACACCTGCGCACAAGGCCCCTCGATCGGCTCTTGGCAAGCACCGCACAGCGAGCGGTTCAGCTTATGGTAGTCGTAGCGGCAATACGGCTTGTTCTCAAACACATAAAACGACTTGTCTGGAAACGGCTGGTGGCACAGCTGGCAGTTGAAGCACTGCCGATGCCACCACGCGTCCAGCGCATGCACCGCGTCGCGCGATGACGTCGATTCGCAGCGCTGCCCACACCCACTGCACATATGCGTAGCCTGCTTCCGGTAGTCCCGCACGCAGTACACGCGGCCCTGGTGCTCCACGCCCTGCACGCTTGCTGGCACGTCGCCGCCGCTGCGCGCCAACGCCGATGACCGTACAAGCGTGCCCCGCCCCATGTTGGCAATGCCTGTCCCGCATGCCGCACAGTGCAGCTGCCGCTTGCCGTGCGCTGGCCCGCCAGACAGCGTGCTGCTCGTGCTCGTCGTGCTCACTGTGCTGTCTAAGCGGGCCCGTGCTGCATGCTCCTTTGCCAGCCCGGCTTCTGCTTCGGTTGCTCCTGCGCTGGCCGTGCTCACCATGCTCTCGCGGTCCGACTCTGTGCGCGCCTCTGCGCTCAAAGCCTGCATCTCGCCCATCAAGTCGTCTAGCAGCGAGTCCAGCTTGGCTGACTTTAGGCTGCGTGCCACTGCCGGCACGCCCAGCCCGCCTCGTCCGTTGCCATTTGCCGGTATTTTCATCGGGCTCTGGCTACGTGCTCCCACCTGGGTGTTTATTTTCGGAATAGGCGGTCGTGTGGAAGCGGCTGACTTGGGCGTCACCAGCGATGACAGCACGTCTAGCGGGTTCTTTGACGGCAGTGCCGACGGGTTGGTTAGGTTGCGTGCGAGCTTCCGTCCCTGCGGGATATCCATGTCTGCTGCTGACTGTGATTGAGCCTGTGAAGGAGTAAGATGCGGTGACGCCGACATGCTCCCTGACATTCCGCCCGACGGCTTGCGTGCCGATATGCATATCCGCGTATCTATACTGACCGCCGGAGGACTCTGCTGCTGGTTCTGGTTCCGCATTGTGTCTGCACCATTGCTGCCGTTACTGCTACTGCTGTTGCTGCGCTTACTGCTCTCCGCCAACCTCGTGTTTGCCGGCGATTTTGGTGGCGAGCCCTGAGCTTCGTGGTTCGACGGTTTGCGCTGCATTGCCACCGGGGGCGACCGCATCATGCCGCCAATCGATAGGCTGCTGCTGTCGCCCATTCCCCGTGCCCCTTCTGCTCTGCCCGTCGAAACAGATCGCGATACATTATGCTGCTGCTGATTGTTGATGGGACTTGCTGCTCGTCGCTCGTGCTGGTGGCTTGATCCAGCTCTATTATCGCCATTCACTGAGCGTCCTTCGGTACTATTGCTGCTCGATTGTCCGCCCTCGCTGTTCTGCCGCTGCCACGACCGCTTCAATGGCGGCGGCGATATGGTGTTGCTGGCGCCATTTGCTAGTGGCGATGCCGGCATCGACGCCGACGACAGCGTCATTGTCGACTCTGTCCCGGAGCTAATTGGCGTATGGGGCCCGCTAGCTGGCGGCCGCTGTAGTGGCCGCGGAGGAATAGGCGGTTTTGGCACCGAAACGGCCCCAGAAGCCATTTTCTGCGCCAAGCTGGTTTGAAGCGCGGCAACACTGGTGTCGGGCCGGCTGGGACTCGCCCTGCTGCTGCCATAGTCGTACTCGGGGCTTCTCGCATAACTGCTGTCGCCATTGGGATTGCTGGGGCTGGGCATTGCGCTCCGAAGCTCTTCGCGTGCCTGCTCCAGCCGGGGCGCATCGGCCCCTTGGCTGCCCGTGTGCTGAAGCGTAAATCCGTTTGCTGTGGGCGATGTACGCCCGGCGATCTGTGCAAAATTCAGCGGACTCAGCCCCGATGCATACGAATCGATGGACACGCTGCTGTTTGTGTGGGAAAGGTCCGGCAGCTTGCGTGGCCCCGATGCCACCCCTCTGTCCTCTGCTTTGCCGCCAGGACTGTCGTTGGTGTTGCCTGCTACGTTCTGCAGCATAGAGTCAAAATCAAATTCGTCTTCGGTATTGCCCGACACCTGCTCGTCCAGAAGCTGCAGCGACGGCTTGTATGTGCTGGGAAACATCTGGCTCTCAACTGCCTGTCTGCCGTATGGCTGCTGGTAGCGCGACAGCGGCTCGCCAGACTGTATGCCGTCGTCGGAAGCGTCGAAAAATGAGCTCAATCCGTGAGTTTTCATGTCGCCGGGCAGTGAGGGCACGGCAGGCTGTTGTGCGCACTGGTGCTGCCCGATCAGACGGATGTGCACGTCCAAGTTGCACTGCGCACACTTCATGGTTGGCAGCACAGTGCTGTCTCGCATATTGCGATCCAGCAGCGGCATCCGCATTTATCCTTAAACCGGTGCTTTTTTTAGGGAGAGAAAAGAAATGGGGGAGAGTGAAAAAGAATGGTGCTGCTACAAAATTGAAGTATCCCCTGTTGGAGAGAACCAACTAGTATGTAAAAGAGAGGAAAGAAGAGAATACTTTTTTTTTTGTTGCCTGGTTTTTGTTTAAGGGATGGGACGTCAAAAAGGCAAAATAAAAAGAAACGAGCCTGCGCCTGACTTGCGTTGATGGTCGTGGTCCTTTTTTGCTTCGAAAGGAAATCTTTCTTAACCCGCTGAAATAAAAAAGAAACAACGCACTCTTTATATCCCTAGTAGCCAAGGGGTGCTTTTTAGGTGACTGGGATGTATAGCGTTTGAGTACGGTTTGGACAGACCACCACTTTTGCTTTTACACCTATAAGGCTAAAAGTGGCTGGACGGTAGGGAAATATAGATCAATACAATAGAAAAGCTATTGCAATCTGGTTATGCAATCAAGAGGCGCTACAAGCTTCCGAAATCCACTTCAAAAGCCAGGGGGCGATGTGGGCTCAGAAACCGCGTGAACTTGTAAACAACTTTCCTTTTTAAGAAAAAAAAAGATTGAGAGGAGAGATTTGGTTAGCTTGTAAATGCTGGCAATTAGGAAGTAATTGGTCGCAGTATGCAAACTAGCGTACGTTCTTGGCGAATGTGGATTTGGCAGGAATGGTGGGGAAACCTGGGTCCCTCAGAGGGAGCAGACTATGTGGCTACGGTGATCAGAACCAATAATGCTAATCGGCTGGGCCAGAAAACGCAGTAACACGGGCTAAGGATGGAATGGAGAAATACGAGAGGAAAAAAAAAGGAAGAAAAGGTGCATGTGGCACAGGCGGAGGTTGTGTATTGACATTGCAAATCATTGAAACTTGTCAGAATTGAAAATACACAAGTAAACAACCAGGAGCAAAAAAAAAAGCTTAATATACTGAATGCATACAAGTGGCATTGGTAATGATTGCGTAATGTTGCTAGAACTCAGCATAAAAGCAGAATCAATTGATGGTTGTGCCGATCGGCTTGCTTTATAACAAACAACTGGTCTTTCTATGCCGTAAACATATGCGAAGACAAAAGCTGCAGTTTTCTTGTTTGACAGCTATCAATAGTAAATCCACATGTTCGCATACAGGTTGCCTTGACCCTGAGTCAACAGACTTGCCAAACTTGCACACGGAGCAAAAGCAAATTGTTTGGACCAGTTCCAAATACGTAGCTGGTTCATTAGATTGCAGAGATGTTTTTTTATTCTAGAACTCCAGAGGCTATAACACAAATAGTACAAAGTTTTTACCGGATGCGTGCTTTGGTTTCCAAAAATTCCTTTGCCTCGTTGATTTTGGTAGCCAGAAACGGCGAGCCTCCGCGATCGGGATGGTTGCGAAGCATGATTGTACGGTGCGCTCTTTTGACCTTATCGAGGGTCATTGAGCTTTCCTTAACGCCGAGAATAAGCGCAGCTTCGCGTTTGCTCATTTTGGGATCAAACCCGCCCTTGACAAAATGCTTGGGCACTGCTGTGACGCCCTTGAGAGCTGGCGCCGCTGCCCCCTTGGAAAACACCTTCAGGGCTATGCCGCAGGCTGCCGCGCCGGCCACGCCCAGGCCGATTAAAATCGGCGTGTTCATTTGCTTCTGTTCGCTCATTCGTTTAAATCAGAAATTAAAAGAAGAAAAAAAAAGTTGATTAACTCGATTCCGAGATCAAACTTTTTTCTTTCTCTCTAAAAATTATATGGCACGTAAACGGAAAAACAGGGGAGCCAGAGGAGAGCAGACCGCCAAGCGGACCAAGCTTGCTCAGAGGCAGTTGGATCAGAACCATCAGCTTCCAAGCGACTTGCAAAAGTACTGGCGACAACGGCACAACTTCTTTTGGAAATTTGATGAAGGAATCCTGATAGACGAAGAAGGCTGGTACTCGGTAACCCCCGAGGTTATTGCCGAGGACACGGCAGCACGCATTGCGCAGCTATACAACCCAAAGCAGCCAGCCGACCCCAGCCAGATGGACTATGGCCGCTTGTGCGTTGTCGATGCATTCTGTGGAGTGGGTGGCAACACTATAAAGTTTGCTACCTGGTGCGAGCACGTCATTGCCATAGATATCGACCCGGTTCGGCTGGAAATGGCCCGACATAATGCCAGAGTGTATGGGGTGGAGGACCGTATAGAGTTTATCCTGGGTGATTTCTATGAGCTGGCTCCGATGCTCAAGGCCGATGTGGTGTTTATGAGTCCTCCGTGGGGCGGGCCCGAGTACACGAGCGCACCAGTTTTTGACTTGGACTGCTTGCCGTTCCATTCGGCTCGCGAATGGCTGGACCGTGCTCGTTTAATATCTAGCAACATTGTGTACTTTATGCCTCGCAACTGCGATCCTCGACATCTGGCCGACTTGTATCCAGAAGCTCCCTGCGACATTGAGCTAAACTACACCAACGGGTTTCTCAAATCTCTGACCGTATACTACAACGACCTGGCATTGCGTGGCAGCTCAGAGCCGCGCGCGCTCTTTGAGAAAAAAGAATCAGCAGTATAGAGCCCATAATTAAATACATGCATTTGCGGGTGCCATTATGCCTTATTCATAGTTGAAGCATTGTGTATAAACTTTTTGCCAGACATTAAAGGAAATGCCGGGGGATGTGCACATCTTGCGCGGCTTGGAGAGGTGCGAGCAGCAGCTGGCAGAAGGCATATTTTCGGAGCCGCTGGATGCACGGCAATTGCAGCAGCTAGCCAACATGGAGCAGGTGGTGAAACAAACACAGGGCAGCATGGCGAGCCCTGATCTGGAGAAGCGAGTGTCTGAGATCAGGCGGAAAATTGCGCCGTGGATAGAGCGGAAACATGTCGTGACTGATGCAATTGAGAAAGCATGCAACAATGACAGGCCCACGGATGCAGACAGCGAGCTCACAGATGAGCAGCACGCAAAGAATAGTGATGCATCTGCAGCAATAGCACAGCCGAGCAGCGATAAGTCACCGTCGTCCAAGCGCAAAGAGCTGCTGGGAGAAGCCGAGGGGCTACGGCACCGCAGGTAAGTAAGGCCATGTGAAAACAGTAGGCCAAAAATTTCCCTTGCTATTTGCAGAATGGCAGTTTAATGTCTTGGAAACTCTAGGGCGGCTCCAGACAGCGTTGAAGGAGTGGAGCAGCTGCTCAAAGCACAGCGTGAGACCCACGAGGATTTGACATCAGAGCTGACCCGGATGGCAGGCGTGCTCAAAGCAAACAGCTTGGCATTTGGGGACTTGGTAGAGCGCGACAAAGGGCTGGTGCATGAGACATCCGAGCTGCTCAGCCGCAGCGTCGCGGGCGTGGGCACGCAGGGCGCTCGGGTCGGCAAATTCCGCAAGCGCTCATGGGGCACGACGGGATTGACGTGGCTGGCGGTGCTGGTGGTGGTAAGCGTGTTCTTCATGCTGGTGCTGTTTATGAAGGTCGCTCCCAAGCGCTTCTAGCATTTTTTTTGGGCCAGGTGCCTCCTTTTTCGGGCACTTTGATGCGTGATGCAAACAACACGCGGGCGCTTGCCTGCAAAAAACTTCTTTGATTGCCCAAATTCGCAAGGGCGGCGGGGGATGTTGAAGGAGCCGGGGGGAAAACGTCTCCCCCTCCGCCTTGTCCCCCCAAAACAGCATTCTTTCTTGTATTCCACACCGCAAGGACATACTCGATTCTGGCAAGAGCACATTCGTGCTTTGGAATAAAAAATTTTAGCTGGGGGAGTGGCTATTGCGAAATGTCCAGAAAATGAGGGATCCACTTCCTATCGCAGCCAAAAAGGGGCCCGGGCCGCAGAAAGCGCAAAAAGGATTTTATTCACTCCCCCCCAAGCTGCACTCTCCCCGCTTCGCTCTCATCATATTGCTAAAAGCTGGGCCCCTTTTTCATGCTTCGCGAAAAAGGCGGCTGACACCTTCTCAGGCCATAAACGGACAAGGCTTTCTTTTTTTTTTCTTCACTTCTTGTCTATAGTTTATGTCCTCCTCTCTCTTTACTTTGGCTCTTGGCGCTTACTTTTAATACACTGCTTTTATTCCTTGTGCCAGTTGCACTAGTCCGCCGTTTTCTCGTGCTTATCTTCAGCGTATTCCGCCTGGAGTTTTTTCTCGTGGAATTTCGACAAATGTAAGGCTCTGCATAACTCGTTGCTACCGTCCGTGTTGTTTTGGCTGTTGCTGTGTGCTGGCGAGGCCGACATTTTTGCCTGGGCGCTTTAAGGGCATTGGGAGAAGGAGGCAGCCAGCGCCTTTTGGGATACTCTACGCCAAATGGCCGCTCTGCTTGCGATGCAGAAAACATCCGCACAACAAAAACAAGAAGTCGGCTTTCTTTATTGTGTGCGAGAACAAAATGAGAATCACTCTGCTCATGATGCTTTTTTTCTCTCTCTCAGCCCAGGCATCTATCCCGTTATCAGCTTGACATGCTGCCTTTGTCTTGGAAAAATGGAGTTGTGCTGCCAGGTGCAGCACCACAGAAGGGGTCTTCTTTTCTGGCCAAAACAAGAAAGGGGGAGGTTTGCGCTTGTCAAGCACTTGCTTTGCGCTCATCAAGCCACACTGGGCGCCAGTGCAGCATTTTTGAGAAGGGAAGAGTGAATGGCAAATCCCGCCCTTCTGTTTTGCCGACTATATGCTCACTTTATGCTGCCATCAACGCAGGTTGGCGTGCAATCCAACTACAAGCTGCATTTGCCACATTTCAAACTAACTGCTGTTTTATGTGTAGCTTTGTCTATAAAAAGGAATGTCCGGTACCGGACTTTCTGCGTGGCATCTCTATCCTCAGCCGATGCCGTCGCCCAAAGAGGTGATTGTTATTCACAGCGACTCAAGCGAGCCTGCGCCTGAGCGCCCACACAGCGGTATTCACAGCCAGAGCTCGCGGCCACTGGCGCTCCCTACGCTTGCCGAAAGAAGCATCTGCCACGGTATGTGTTTCGCACAAACAAGGGTGTTTCACTCAATTTCTCTGCCTTACTGCGTGTACGTGTTTTTTCACTAATTCTGCTTTGCCCCCTTTTTTCCTCTGTGTAGATACGGCTGCTGCAACCACAGTAGCACTGACTGCATCTGCCGCCGCTAATTCGCCTGCTTCGGCTACAATCAATCCGCATACGCCACCACATCCGCTGGCCAGCTTTGGCGACGAGCCAGCTCAGCCGCGCTACATGACCAGATCTGTTGTCCAGAACGCTACTCGGCGAAAGCAGGAGCAGCTGATGATGGAGATGCAACAGCAGGCTGGCAGCCAGTCGAGCGGCACTGCGCTGCCCGCTTTTACATTTTCTCAATCCAGCCACGCCGGCTCGACTGCAGCAGCAGCCTCTGCTCAGTCCAATCCATACTCGCTGCTCGCATACGGCCAGCAGCAGCAGCAGCAGCAGCAGCAGCAATCTTCAGGCACATGGACAACGAGCGCTCTCTACCAGGCTGCTCGAGCGGTGGCCGCTGCTGTAAATACCAACGGCTCTGGGCAAATTCCCCAGCCCTCTGCCGCAGAAAAGCAGCCCAAGGCTGCCCCGCCTGCAAAGCGGCGGAAAAACCCTGCTGCGACAAAGGCAGCGGGCACCACCACGGCGCAGCAGCGTGGAGGCCGCGGTCGGGCAACTCAGCGCACTAAACAGCAGCAGGTAAGTGCTAATTGACACAAGTATTATTCTTTTGAGGAAAAAAGCCAATGGTTGTTCGAGACTCTCTCTCTCTCCTCCACAAAATGGAAGCATTATTGGCTCTTCTATGCATTTAGTGCCAATAACGCCCACTTTATGCCTTGTCCGGCTTAATTGCGCCCTTCTTATTGCCTGCTGGGCGCAATTGGCTGGAACAGATAATTTGTGTTTGTCACTGTTTGTGCTTCCCCGATCAGTCTTTGCCCTATTCCTGCTTGTGTTATGCGTTACGATGGGCAATGACGCCGTGGTACATGGTGTGCCTTATCCTGAGATTCTACGCTGAGTCTTTTGGTTGCACAAACATTTGTACCCGGCTCTGCCCAAATGGAGAGAGGCATGCTTTACTCCTCGATCACTGAGCATGTTCTTTTCTTCTTCTCTAGCGCTCTGCGAACTCCACCACTAATTAACGCCTTATTCCAAATGTCTGTACTTTCGTTTGTCACATCGCTGTTTCGACCTCGGAACCATCACTCGGATCACAATTCGGTATCTGATACAACAAACGATGTTCTGCAATCCAATGGCGATTCTGGAATCAACCACCGCCTGGGGATTCATCGCACGCTCTCAAAACATGCGCTGAAATTGACGGCACCGCAAACTTCAACACACCGCAAACCACGTCGATTTACGCCCAACTACGACCAACCAAACGATCTGCGGCAAATATTTCCTGATGCCAAAAACAACCCTCGATTACTGCAATCAAACGGCACTTCTCGGCGCGCACAGCAGAAGGGAGATGCCTCCTGCGACGATCGCGACGGGCACTACATTGTGGTGCCCGGACGTGAGTTTACGCCGCGCTTCAAGATCCGGCGGCTGCTGGGCCAGGGCACGTTTGGCAAGGTGATGGAGTGCGAAGACAACTCTACCGGCCGGCTGGTGGCCATCAAGGTGATCCGTGCAGTGCCAAAGTACCGCGATGCGGCCAAGATCGAAATCCGCGTGCTGCAGACGCTGCAGCGCAACGACCCAACCAACGTGTACCAGTGCATGCACGTGAACGAGACATTTGACCACCGCAACCATGTGTGCATGGTGTTTGACCTGCTGGGCCCAAGCGTGTTTGACTTTCTCAAAGAGAACGAGTTCCGGCCGTTTTCGCTGCATCATGTGCAGTTGTTTGCTGAGCAGCTCTTGCGCAGCGTGGCCTTTCTGCACAGCCTAAACTTGGTGCACACTGATCTGAAGCCCGAAAACATTCTGCTCGAGAGCGGCGACTACGACGTGGTGCCCTTTGGCAGCAGCCAGACGGTCAAAACGCGCATGCTGCGGTCGACAACCATCCGGCTGATTGACTTTGGCAGCGCCACGTTCAACAACGAGTACCACTCGCAGGTGGTGTCGACTAGGCATTACCGGGCTCCCGAGATCATCTTGAACCTGGGGTGGTCCTTCCCATGCGACATGTGGTCGATTGGGTGCATAATTCTGGAGCTGCTGACCGGCGAGGCGCTGTTCCAGACGCACGACAACAACGAGCACCTGGCGATGATGGAGGTGGTGGTGGGCCGTGCACCTGCTCACATCACACGGACCGTTGCGCCGGACCTGCGGGCAAAGTTTTTCCGCGCTGATGGCACTGCGCGGTACCCTGCGCCGGAGCAGACGCGGCAGTCAAGCCGGGGACTGCGCTCTATGCGGCCCCTTAGCCAGCTGGTTAACCCTGCCACCAACCCCATCTATGCCAATCTGCATGACCTGCTGTTCCGCCTGCTGCAGTACGACCCTCAAGCACGCATCACAGCCAAGGAGGCCTGCGAGCACCCCTTCTTCCGCTACCGGGTGGGTCCGGATGGCCGCTTGGTCAGCCGTCCGCCATCTCAGCAGCAGCAGCAGCAGCAGCAACGTGTGTATGAGCCACAGTCTGTTGGCTTGGCTGACCTGGTGCCTTCGCCCAGCTCTGCATCTGCATCTCTGTCCCACCACCGCTCCTTCCGGCCTTCGTATGCGGTGCCTCAGCCAGCTACTGGCCCTTACACATACACCGGAGCCAATGCGGCAGCGGCAGCGGCAGCAAATGTGCGGGCACCTCTGCGTGTAGGAGACTATTCTTTGGCAGCAGGAGTGGCACCTCCGCAAACTGTTGCTCAGCAGCAGCAGCAGCAACATCCTGTGCTGCCTGCGTTGAAGGCAGCCATGTCGAGCCACCACTACCGCGATTCGCAGATGATGGCTTCGCCACACTCACCATACGCCAAGGAGTTTTCAGACCGTCCCACTCCCCAGCACTACTACGCATCACAGCCTAGCCGTGCTGCTGACACATATAGCTGGCAGCATGCAGCAGCTACTGGTGCGGCTCCACAGCATAGCAGCTCCAGTACCACCACTACCACGGGCTACGAGACGTCTGGGGTGCAGTCACTGCAACAGCCGGTTCGCAGCAGCACTGGTAAGCGCAAGGCTGGAGTGCCAGTGGATTCGGGGTACTTTCCAGAGGCCACCAGTTCGGGAGAGGCTAGCTATTTTGGTGCAAATAGCCACTCTGGCTCATCGATAACTTCAGGCGCTCAGCAGCAGCAGCAGCAGCAGCAGCAGCAGCAGCTGCCGCCACCGCCACAGTCTGCTCGGGGATACTTTCCTCCCAGTGCGCCATATCCACCGGCAAACTACGCTGCATCCTCTGCCAAAAGCAGCCATTTGCCACCCATCTCGACCCATATCTACCCCCAGCAGCAGCAATACCCACCCAGCGCATCGGTGGCGACAGCAGGCGCAGCAGTGGTTCCTGGAGCAGGTATGGCCCAGCAACCACACCACCACCACCCATATACAAACTATCAGCAGCAGCGGCACTATCCGTTTGCCATGGGCAGTATGAACGCTGCCGGACCACCGTCAGCCTCTGGCAATGGAGCAATGCCTCCCGTACGGCTGCTGCCATTGGATGCAAACACGACGCCGACTCTGACAATGGCCACCACTGCCACGCCCACACCAAACTCCACATCGCACTTGAGCGGCTCTCACAGCATGGAAAACGTCGTTCCATCCACAGCGGCAGCTTCCGGACCCAAGTCGTCAGTGCGGTCATTGCCATCACTGGTTGGAGGCAATGCGCTCAACCCAAATGCCTCGCATGTGAACAGCAGCATTAGCAGCGAGTTTGCACGTGCCAGCTTGAAAGAGCAGCAGCACTCCAGACATCATGGCCATGTAAAGCTGCAGCATCCGCCTTCGGAGTCGCCAATGTCGCAGCAGGTGCCTGGACGCAGCAGCTTCTACCACTTGCCGCCAGCACAGACGCTGCTGCAGCCTCATCAGTCGAGCTCGGTGTCGTCGCTGGACTATTCGCACCACCAGCAGTTTGCGCCCCCATCGTCTGCAAACAACTCGAGCTACTAACTCCCCCTCCTTCCTTCCTTCTCTCTCTCAATTTTTATAGTGTCTCCATTTATAGATAATGTATATATCCCAGCCTCTTTAACCCATAAATTGCTAGCCACCAAAACACATCTTGGGCCATAGGCGTGAATTACCAGCATAAAAGGACATTTTTTCGTAATAATGTCTGTAGAATCAGATACCGGGGATTACGGCTTTGAGTCGATGTTTGAGGAGCCAGCAGATTTTCGGCCACCAACGCCGGAAGCCAAGCTGGTACAATACGAGCGATCAAGCAGCATTACGACCGGGCCAGAGACAATTCAAATACGGCTTCTAGGAAGCCACCCACTGTGGGGGCACCACCTATGGAACGCAGCCAAAGTGTTTGCCAAGCACCTAGACCTGCACAAAGAGTACGTGAAGAACAAGACGGTGCTGGAGCTGGGAGCAGCCGGAGCTTTGCCCTCAATGATAGCAGCAGCCAACCAAGCCGAGCGAGTAGTGATCACAGACTACCCAGACAACTCGCTGTTGGACAATATACGGAAAACAACCGAACTGAACTTTCCCGCCAATGCAGAAAGGCCATCAATAGTGGTAGCGGGACACAAGTGGGGGTACGATATAGACGAGATCAGGGAGCTGAACAAGGGGGAGAGGTTCGACGTGCTGATTTTGTGCGATCTGGTATTTAATCATTCGGAGCATAGTGGGCTATTGGAATCCACCAAGCAGCTGCTGAGGCCGAGTGGCAAGGCATTCGTGGTGTTTACGCACCACAGGCCTTGGTTGGCAGACAAGGATATGGAGTTTCTCGAAATGGCTGAGCAAGCAGGAATGCATGCAGAAAAGATTATAGAAGAGTACACGGGGGCAATGTTCGACGATGATCCGGGTGATGAGCAAGTTAGAGGCACGGTTTATGGATATTGCCTTTCATTCGCTTGATTATTTTCTAGATTATATAAAAAAATTTTTTAAGGCTAAAATGAGCGAAATTGAAGAGTTTGAAAGTGACTATTCGGACTTGGAGTTTGAGATAGAGGCGGATGACTTGCTGGGACATACAGAAGACTGGGGAGAAAATGGTGGAGACTTTACCAAGCAATATAACAAAATGCGGCACCAGGTGCAACAGCAGCAAACGCAAAGCATAGGCAAACGCAGGGAGCCGGCAAGCAAGCCTGTCAGCAACGCGATGCCCAAAAGCGTGGACTTGAGCAAGTACGCGAGCAGAATTAAGCTGGAAGAAGTCGGGAACCGCAACGGCGACCAAAGCGTAGCGTTGGGCGGGAGCCGCAAGGCCCAGGGGGTGTCCACGGGGCCTCGAAAGGACAAGGCGGATCGAGCCACCACCGAGCAGGTCTTGGACCCCCGGACCCGGATAATCCTCTTCAAGATGCTTAACCAGGGGCTGATCTACGAGATCAACGGCTGTATCAGCACCGGAAAGGAAGCCAACGTGTACCATGCGGTGACCGAAAGCGGGGAGCATCGAGCGATCAAGATCTACAAGACCTCGATCCTGGTGTTCAAGGACCGGGACCGATATGTGACGGGCGAGCATAGGTTCCGGTATGGGTATTCGCGGCACAACCCGCGCAAGATGGTGAGGCTGTGGGCCGAAAAGGAGATGCGGAACCTTAAGCGGCTATGCAATGCGGGCCTGTCGGCGCCGGAGCCGCTGCTGCTGCGGCAGCATGTGCTGATGATGGAGTTTCTGGGCTCGGACGACGGCTGGGCGTACCCACGGCTCAAGGACGCGCAGATCCCCATGCACCGGTTCCCCCGGCTCTACTACCAGCTGGTCCGGGATATGCGGATTCTCTACAATGTCTGCAAGCTGGTGCACGCGGATCTCAGCGAGTACAACATTCTGTACCATGCCAAACAGCTCTATATCATCGATGTCTCCCAGTCCGTCGAGCACGAGCACCCCAACGCCCTGGTGTTTCTCCGCCACGACTGCAACAACGTCAACGAGTATTTCCGTAAGCGCGGCAATGTCCGGACGATGTCGCTCCGCCGGCTATTCGAGTTCATCACCGACAGGACCATCGATAACGATAAGGTGGACGAGGCCCTCGACAGGATCCGGGACGAAATGGAGGGGATCTCGGACGAGGAGCTGCAGAAGCTGAGGGCCGATGACGAGGTGTTTAGAGAGTCGTATATTCCGCGGACGCTGGAGGAAGTGTACGATTATGAGCGGGACGTCAAGCTGATCAATAAGGGAGGGAAGAGCGAGCTTATCTACAATGAGCTTCTGGGGCCGGACGCCGATGAAGTGCCGGATCTAGATAAGCTCGCGATCAGCCAGGCAGGCGAGGAGTCCGAAAGCGGATCCGAGGATCGAGAGCATAAAGGCAAAGCTGGGCCTAAGCTGGAGACCAAGGAGGACAGAAAGGCTCACAAGAAGGCGGTCAAAGAAGCTAACCGCGAAAGACGCAAGACCAAAGTGCCCAAATCGGTCAAAAAACGAGCAACCCGGCCCAAAAAATGAAAAATAAATAGATTCTTTTATCGTCTAGAATTTCTATAAAAAAAAATGTTTGCACGAATTAAAGCCAAACTTCCGGGACCCAAAGCAGCGGCGTTCTGGGTCGGCGCTACCAGCCTGGTGGGAGTGTACCGGTACAATAAGCGGGAGAGCCAGAAGCGCCTGGACTACTACTGCCAGCGGGCCTCGCATGCGGCAAATGAGACCATGGGAAGCCTGGACGTTCCGCGCAAGGTGCACGTGTATATAGCAGTGCCGATGGGGGAGCTGGGAACGCGGAAGGCCCGGCAGCACTGGGAAAAATACGTCCTGCCGGTATTCGCAGCGGGCGCCTTGGACTACGAGCTAACGCTGGTCAACGACATCGAGACGGAAAACGGAGTGGAGCGGGTGGTCCGCGGCGGCATCCACGAGCAGATTGCCAACGAGATCCGCGAGCGCCGCCGAAAGCACCTGGAAGCGCAAGACAGCCGGGAGCTGCGGCTGTGGAGAGAGGCTCTGGAGACGCGGAAAAGAGAGGAGGAGAGCCGGAAGCTGAGGAAGCGGCTGGAAGAGGAGCCCGGAATGTCCGTGCTGGAGCTGTGGAGGCCGCAAGAGTACCCGCATGTAATGGACATTGTGGCGATAGGCAGGGAGACCTGGGTGGAGGCAATAAACGGGGTCAGCGAGGGGGCGGTGGGCTCGCTGAACCTGCAGCTTCCGGAATGCGAGATCAACTACGACCGCTTCGGCAATGCCCCGGTGGCGCTGCCGGCCGTGGCGTATATTTCGCACGAGAACTTGGCCGGCTGGGCATCTGTGCCGCAGCGCATATTCAATTTCTTCCACGACCAGCAGAATGTCGACCGGTACGCCAGGCAGGCGCTGCAGGTCGTTTACGAGTCCACCAAGCGGAAGCCCCGCGGCGTGCAGGAGCTGGAGGAGATGGGCAAGCAGGAGGAGGCGCGCTGGGACCAGGAGCCGCTGGAGGTGGTCGTGGACAAGCGGGTTGCTGATCAGATTCAGATTTACGATACGATGACCGATTCAGCTCCGTTTTAAAATAAAACTGACATATGCAGAGATCGCATGAGATTCGCAACCCCTCCCCTTTTTTGTGCCGTGTTCTAAAAGCCGCGCTCGTTCCCCCCCCCAGAGATTCTCTCTTTTGTAAAAAGGTAATAGAGTGCCACCAGAAACTTGCTTAAGTTTAAATGAACACATAGATACGGCACTAATATCCAGATACGCTGTATGTGGCACAGAAAAGCTGGCCAATCACCTGCCGAGTCGATTTGAGATCTTGAAAAGGTAGAAAAAAAAAAAAGCTCAAACATTCGAGGGAGGGGAATTGTTGCACAAGATTGCCATCTTGCATGCTAAAATTGGAAAATCGTTATTTGCATTTTCCAAAAAAGCCTCTCTCTGTTCACTTTTCTTCTTGCCTGCAGCCTGAAAAGAAAAAAAACGGAGTCGGAGCCTCTTTTTTCTTTCCTCATTATCTTTCTTTTATTTTTCTTCTTGGTTGCATATTAAGAGAGGATTTGTTAATAATGGACTTGAATCTTGTATGTGGCCCTGCCCAGGCACCCCAGGACGCAGAGACAGCCCCAGACTACAGGTAAGCTTACTGCTTTTTTTTATAAAGGGCTGATTGTTAACAAATCTGTATAGCGAGGCAGCTGATGCTCTGGTATCGCCGCCGCCCAGCGCCAAGCAGGCCGAGTTTTCAAAGGCAGAGAAGGGCAAGAGCGTGCTGGACAAGTACCGCAACGAGCTGCGCGAGGTGGCGGAAAAGTGCAAGGTGCTGAGCCAGTTCGCCGAGCAGTACGGGCCAGAGCGCAACAAGTTCAACGCGCAGCCATCGGATGATCTGGTCATAGACATGGCGCGCAAGGCTTACGAGGTGCTGATGGTGTTTATGACTATCCGCCGCGAGCGCATGTCGGCCAGTGCCGACAACGACACGATGGAGTACATCCGCAAGCGCCGCACCGTGCTGTCTCCTGCCCGCTCCAAAACACGCAAGCGCTCGGTAAGTAACAAAGCTCCAAATGTGGCCTTTGGGAAAATGTTCAATATTTTGATGTTCCTCTTGCCCCAAATGAGGGAAAGCTAGCTGCTGACTATTTTATTCCTGCGGCCTGCGAAAGAAATTATGCAAACATCGTGCATGTTTTCTTGCTGATCTTTTTCTCTTAAAAATAAGCTGATCCTCCCCCCTTTTTTTCTTGCATCTAATTTTTACTGTAGAAGCGTGCCGATGCTGCTCAGCCAAACTCGTGCCGCTCGTGTGGCATTTCCGAGACGCCCGAGTGGCGCCGTGGGCCCGACGGCGCCCGCACGCTGTGCAACGCCTGTGGTCTTCGTAAGTATCTCTTTGTTCCGTCCGGAAGAACCCCCTGCCGTTTACTAAATGCTGCAACCATCGCGGTGTAGATTACGCAAAGCTGAATAAGAAGCGTGCCACCGAAGCCACCCACCCTGCTGCAGGAGCCGGCTCTTCTGGCACGCAGGACAAGGCTGATGGCGAGCCCGCGCCCCTGTCGGCCCCTGCTGCGCTGCAGGCTGCCGCCAGCGACAACCCCGTTGGCCGCGCGCCCTCGCAGCGTGGCTTTGCGCCGGCACTGCCGCAGATCGTGCACCAGCACCAGAACCGCATTTTGGAGTACCCGTTCCACCCCGCCGCCAGCCCCAGCAGCTCATTTGCCCACCGCCATGCGCATATGCCGCCGCTCCCGCCATACCACCCAGCAGCACCCCGGTCGTTCTCGTGGCAGCAGCCGCATCCAGCCCAATACTACCAGCAGCAGTCATCCATGCTCCATTCAGCTAACCAGTCCGAATCTGCCAGACCGGCGTACTCAGAATATCTCCCGCAACCCACCCAACATGACTCTGCTCGCACGCAAGAACAAAACGATGCTCCTCCATTGCCTAAACCCGCCAGAATCTCGTCCATTTCGCGAATTCTTGGGTAATCCTTTATGTAAAAAATTCAGTATTTTTTGCTTTTTTCATTTCTTTACTTTTCAGAAGGGGGAACACAGATTTCAAATTAATATCTTGTGACTGGGGACCACAAGTACATAATGGTGTCATTGTAAATATATTTACTTTGGATTTTATATAAAAAAAATTTACACGTTATTATTTTCAATAGGATGATGCCAGAAGCAACGGAGCTGCAGCACGGAGAAGGCCGACGAACATTGCGGCAGCACCGGCCGCGCTACCTGGAGAACTCGCTTACCGGCAACGAGGTATTCGACTTGCTGGATGACTTTATAGCCGATCCATCGGGAAAGCCACGCAAACGGCGTAAAAAGACCAAACTGCCTCAGCCAAGGCCACGAAGCCCACAGCCGCAGCGGCCGCGCTGGTACAACCAAATGTACCTGATGTTTCTGGCCCTCCGGCAATCGCCCAACTACACCGCCAGCCGAAGCGAGCTGGTGCGAATGGCAGTGGAGCTGGACGCTCGGATAAGCAGGGAACGCGGGCTGCCCAGGGCATTCACCGGCAAAACGCCCATGAACAGCGCCAGCGCCTTGCTGACAAACAACGGGGACAGGCATTTCGTGCAGTTTAGGCCAGAAGGTGCCAAATGCTATCACTTCAAGCTGGCATATAAGCCGGGAGACTTTGATAGCGCGTTGGCAGCTTATAATGAATGGATGGAAGTGCTGATTAATAAGGACTGGCCGGTGTGCTTTGCTCCCGAACCCTCGGAGATCGAGGATTTGCCCAAGGCGCCACCAGCCAATCAAAGCGAGCCCACCAATGGCTCACCCACACACCCGCTGGCAGCTGAAAGCCCAAAACATATAGCAGTCAGCGAGACCCAACTTGCTGGAAAATCTCTTCCCAAGTGCTGGCAGGACATCGTGCAAGTGAAGCCCTCAAGTATACCCAATGCCGGCAACGGACTATTCGCAGTGCGGGATCTCCCGGGAGGAATTCCGCTTGGCTTCTATTTCGGCGTACCCATGACCGAAGACGAGTTCGACTCTCTCAAGGAAAACAAGGGCCTGGCGTCCCACTACTCCATAATGTATCGTAAAACTGTTTTGGACGCCACCGACGCCGAGGGCATGCCGTTTACTGACCCGAAGGGCCCGCTGTACTGTCCGTTTCATTTCATGAACGAGGCTCGCTCGTCCGATAAAGGCTGCAATATTGCGTTTTTGGAGGGCGTGAAGGTTAACCAGATCATATGTCTGACCACCAGAAAGATAAAGGAAGGCGAGGAACTGTTTGTTTCTTATGGCAACGAGGTGGATCGTTCGCATTGGGACGGTAGGGCTATGCGGGCTTCGGACTGTGGCGACTCTCTTGCTCGCGGATTACAGATTTTGGCTTCTTGATTATTTATTTTTGCGCTTAATAAATTCAACTCTTTGATTCCAGCAGAGCGCCATACATCTAATATAGTCAAGTTAGTTGTGGATCTTTACAGACTTTTGGCTTGGGATAACATACCATTTTGATTTTAGCCCGAATTTGATTTGCTTCTTCAGTATACTTGTCCGCCAACCTACAAAGCATTATTAGATGCTGCAAACAAAAAAAAAAATATTTCCTTCAAAACTTACTTTTCCATATGGCTTATTTTACGGTCAATAAACTCATCAGCTTCATCCAAAGTCATTTCTAGATGAAATCCGAATCCCACATTAACAAACATGTACTTTGTATCGGGCACGAATGCTTTGGCGAAAAAATTGGAACCCAAGTCTACTTTGGTTTCCATTTCCTCCAAACCTTGGTTGCGGATGGTTTCGATGTGGGTTTTGAGTTTAAGGTATTCGGACATTCGGTTATATAGGGCATCGCGGTCCTGCGTTATTTGCTGAAGGTCTGGCTCTAGCTTGGTGTATATGAATTCCTCGTACTTTTGGATTGTTTCCTGTACTTTGGCGGTATCTGCAACTTCCATTGTGTTTCTAAATACAGAAAAAAGCTATATAAAAAAAGATATTTGGGTATAAACCTGTGTGATGGAATATCTAGAGAATTTTGGGTAATAGTCACAGGTTCTTAAAGATAAAAATCCGTTCATCTACACTCGTTCCGGTAGCTCCAACAGTGCCAGCACTAATCCGCTGCGCTGATAGTTTTAGCAAGTTTTACTGGCGGATTAAATAAACCATGAAAATCCCCTTCTGCGCGAATGAAGAAAAAAAAAATGAGCGTCCAAGAACTTTCTTCTTAATAATGCTGAAGTCACTTTATAAGCCCACTCGTTTAGCATGTCAAGCATTTTCAACCAGCGCTTCTAGGCCATCCGCCAACTCTATGGCGGCAGTTTGCAACAACGTCACTTTCCAATATTCTTCCCAACAAAAACACCATTTATCTTCGGTAATAGACAAGCTAACCAAACTATCTTTGGTTAAAGATATGGAGGCGAATACTAGAATGAAACTAGAGGCATTTTATTGGCCAGCAGGAACTCGACGTCTACAAGCACCCTTTTCTCTTGCATACGGGGCTCTAGCAACCTCCAAAGACCTATCCCTTTTGCCTCTCGTCTACCGATGGAAGCCCCACAGCTTACCGAACCATCTTAATCTGGAAACATACAATGCCAGCTTCATAACGGAGCCTCATAGCTCCAAAGTTCCAGGAGTAACCACGATACAGTATCTTGGCCCCGGGCTGGGGTTTAATGGTGTAGACGGTAGAGATCCTCGTGGGCTTGTGCACACTGGTATATTGTCTGCATTGCTGGACGACGTGACTGCTCGAGTTAGCTTGTCGAACACTCCAGATAAACCTGCCTTCACTGCCAACTTTAAACTAGAGTATTTGCACCCGGTTGCAGTCGATAGCTTTGTGGTGCTGGATGCTTGGGTGACTAAGATTGATGGTCGCAAGACATTCATAGCATCATATATAGCCGATGCCATTACCCAGCAAGTACTGGTTAAAGCCGAATCTTTATTTGTATGCGCTGTTTAAATATATTTAGAAATCTATTTTTCGCAAAAAAAAAATAGCTATCATTTTTAGAGGTTTAAAATACTAGAACCTCACTATTTTCTAACCAGCTCGGCAACAGGGATTTCTCCGTCTGAATCATATTCAATTGAGCTAGTCGACACTTCGCCTTCTAAGTATTTAATAGGATTGCTAAATACTGCCATTGGTAGTTAGAGTGTAAGGTAAAGAATATGGAGAATACTTGTAATTATTGCCAAAACCCTATCTTTTTATAGTTGAAGAAACCAGTATAGGCATAAAATTTTTTTTGTTGAGTAGCACTTTGTTTTTCTTTCTTTCTTTCTTTTGTACATGCTCCAACTTATCTTTCCCAACAATATTTTAAAAGCATGCCTTATAAAATATGCTTTTAAACAAAGTACAAGATATTTTTTTATTGAGCAAAGGGGTTCAAAGATTATTTTTGTCTTTTACAACAAAAAAGGGCGCCCAATAAAGTATAGTAAAAGCAATAATATTTTTCTTTATAAAGCTTCTAGCCATACAAGTCGCCATGCAAAAAAAGGGGGGAGGCAGCTGACTTGCCTTCCGAAAAAATGTCTAGTCAGATATCTATGCTGTTGATTGGAAAACATGTGGCAGTCAAGAACAACCTTATTCTACAGACCGCTTTTATGTAAGGGTCCAGAACCGCATACAAGTATTCTACATTTTTTATACTTTTTGTTTTGATAGAGCACGCTACGGGACTTTTCCGGAAATTTACAAGTCTAGTTGGACTACTGAAAAGGGAAATGTGTGGGCCGGGTATGGATCTCAATTAGGATCCCATATGGAAGCTATCAGTTCTTTTCCATGTGCATGTCTTGCAGCGTATGCAGAAGACAAATCGGACAATTACTTCTTATATAAAAATGATGGAGAGCTTTGCTCTGACGTGTGACAATAGGCTGATTGTTCATGTCGGTGGCAAAAAATATCTTTGATAGCAATAGATTGTCCAAGTAGGGATCCAACTGGGCACAGAGTTTATGTTTCACTATGATTTACTAGCTCATGCAAAAGCGAGTTTCAACGGCTTAGTATTTTAGACCGCCTTAGTCTGTTTAAACTACTACAGTGTATGTTCATATAGCTCTATTACAATTAATAAGCATTGTTGATTTTGTAGCTACATTTTCTTTAAATTCTCTAAAATTAGACGTTTTATTTAAAATACCAAGACCACAATCCAATCAAATAGAATGATATATCGAGCTGAATAGCACATTACATAGTTTCTAAAAAGAAGAATTGTGCAGCCTTTTCGCCCAACGGCTTTATATAAATTCTTCGCCAAAACAAAGAATATAAATACGTGGGGTTTTCCTTATACATTTTCATTCTATAAAATGTTTATTTAAATGCTGATATTAATTTTTTTGTGCAGTGGACTCACTCGCTGCATTTAGCAGTTAGAGTGTATTTTCGCTATAAACTGACTTGATGGCCTTGGTTCACGACAAAATCATGGTGTTAAGCATGAAAACGCATAGTTGTTGGCAAGCAGGCTGGTCTAGGCTGAACAGTATCCCTCGTCTAAACTATCCGATTCGTCTGAACTATCCGATTCGTCTGAACTATCCGATTCGTCTGAATCACTGACCATAACATATTGGACGCCGTTAATCATTCTTATCGGTCGAGAATAAAGCATAGCTAAGGATTGGAATATTTATATTGTCTGTGAAGAAGCAAAAATGCTTTATATATCACTGGCAAGCATGCGAGAACTAATGCCAATGTACTATCAACCAATCTCTCAATTAATATTAGTCATTAAAAAACCCTGGAAAGAATTGCAATATTGCTTTATATGAAACCCCAAAATTAACATATGGGCTGCATTTTACATTGTGGCCAAAATTTTTTACAAGCCGGAATTCTCTACAAAGGCGTGTTAAAGAATATAACAAACGGTTGCTTACGTCATACAAGCTGTAAAATAATGCGTCTATAATTGCCAGTAAAAAGAAAGCGTTCTACTGGATTAGCTTTTATTCAGACTATGTGCAAAAGCCTAGGATTTAGTGCAGGTAAGCAGTGATTCCAAATAAGTTTGATGAAGATTACTACAGAGTATCTTGTATATAAGCAAGCAGTGGTTTCTATATACTGGGCAAGAACACTGCATTTATCTCAGCTAATTGTCGTTTGAACTCTATGAAGTCTCTTTTAGCTCTCAGCGGAATATTGCTTAGCAATATTGTCGCAGCTGGAACGGTAGACAACTGCAATCTGGCGTACTGGAAGCCGCGGCTTTTGCAAACTACTCTGGTAGACAAAAACCATATGCCCACGCACCGCTTTCTTGGACAAAAGTTATCCTTTTACGATGAACTCCCTGAGCCCAAGCGTATTCTTGGGCCGCAGACCGAGGTTCGGGAGAAAGCCATATACTCTCAACGCATCACTGTAATGGTTGACAACAACAACTTTGTTATAGATGTAGATTGCTTTTAGCAGAATCGTGAATGAATCCCATCATTTACTAGTTATATAGTTGGCATCAAAATCTATATAGTTCTGGACCGTTGGATTTCATTTAGCTATTTGCAAGAAAACATGAGCTGGATTCGAGTAGCAGCAGCTATAGGCGTGGTAGTAGGGGCTGGAGCCGGTCTTTATATTACAACAAAGTACTTGCAAAACAACCACGAGCAGGTGCAGCGGATTCGAAATGCCAAAAGAAAATACCGCGATCTATTAGCGCAGCTATCAGAAAGCAAGAAAACGCTTAATCGGATTGATTCCATGTTACTCCCTGAGGCTGAGCAGGTGGTTGAGCTGCAAACCAATGTTACGACTGACTCGAGAATCGACGAGAAAAGCAGAAAAGTGCTGTTGGAAATTGGCGAAGAAATCCTTAGACTGATGGAGAATATCGATTCGGTAGCACCAGCATTGATTGTGGAAGCGGCAGGATTGGAGCCATGGACAGAACATGATCTGGATTTAAAACAAAGCGCTATACGGCAAGGATATGGAGTGGTTCTGGAGCTAGCTGGAGACGTGCGCGCAATCCGTAAAAGCCTAATCCAAAAGGCTGAACGCCGAGCAAAACGCATAGACACACTCAAGTCTAAACTAGAGCATGAGCCTTGAGGTCCCATGACAGCCCAGTTTGATTGTTATCCCTTTGCTGTGCATTCTATGCGAGAAAGCGAAGGGGGTTAGGGCTGCCTGAGTGGATGCAAATCCATAGCATATGCAGTAGAAAGGAATGCTATTTAAGGGCCTCACGTCCTTGGTATTTGTCCATTCTCTGTATTTTCTCTCTCTTTTTTAGTTTGAACCCGGGAATAATGACATTGGCATCTATTGCAAACAAGCTTCCGTTTGACGTAAGCCAGACATTTATTGGTGGTAAATGGGTAGCACCATCGTCATCAGCAACCAGCAAGGTTGTGAACCCCGATACTGGCGAGGAGATAGCTACTGTTCCCGAGTGCACGGCTACCGATGTAGACCGGGCAGTTCAAGCAGCCCACACGGCATTCTATGATGGGCCATGGATCAACGAGTTTTCTGGAGCTCAGCGACGTGACGCAATGCTGGCACTGGCCGCGGCCATCGAAGAACATCGTAAGAACATTGAGCTGATTGAAAGCATCAATACTGGCAAGCCGATAGTTGATGTGCGCGGTGAGCTGGATGACACGATCGATCTGTTCCGGCACTTTGCTGGATATGCGGACAAGGTAGAGGGCCGGCATATTTCCAGCCAAGCTAACACGAATCTACAGGCATATACGACCAAGGAGCCCGTTGGCGTTGTTGGGTTTATCAATGCGTTCAACTATCCGATATGCCTTCTGGCCTGGAAGGTGGCACCAGCACTGGCAGCCGGATGCACAGTTGTGTTCAAGCCAGGCCCACAGACTCCGCTCACTACCCAGTACTTTGCCTATCTGCTCGAGCAGACAAAGCTGTTTCCTCCAGGAGTATTCAACGTTGTGCTGGGAGGAGTAGAAGCTGGACAAGCACTGGTGGAGCATGACTTGGTCGACAAGGTAGGATTCACTGGATCAGTTGCTACCGGCAAAAATGTGATCCGCTCTACTGCATCAACACGCATGGTACGGATGGCATCGGTGGAGCTGGGCGGCAAGAGCCCCGGAGTGGTTATGCCAGACGCTGACCTGGACAAGACTGCACGGCTGGTGGTGATGGGCTGCATGAGCAATGCAGGCATGAACTGCAACGCATTGACGCGCCTGTGGGTGCACCGTTCCATATATGACGAGTTCTTGCCTAAGCTCAAGGCAGCAGCCGAGGCACTGAAACTGGACACACCGCAGCTTGAACACACGGAGATGGGCCCGCTGATTGACAGACGCCAGTACGAGCGCGTGCTCAAATACATCCGGATCGGCAAAGAAGAAGACGGTGCGTCGGTGCTGACAGGCGGCGAGCCAGCGCTAGGCCGTGGCTTCTGGGTTCAACCTACGCTGTTTTACAATGTTGATCCCAAGGCACGCATTGCGACTGAGGAGATCTTTGGCCCGGTCTTGTCGGTGTTGCAGCCGTTTGACAATTTAGATGACGTCATTGAGACTGAGCGCAAGAGCGAGTTTGGCCTGGCAGCCAGCATATTCTCGCACAACCACCGTGACATCACCAAGTTTACGCGGCGGCTTCGTTGCGGCACTATCTGGGTCAACACGCACAATCCGCTGTACTCGTTCCTGCCCTTTGGCGGCTTCCGCAACTCGGGCTTTGGGCGCGAAATGGGCTACGAGTCGTTTGATGGATATCTGGTTTCCAAAGCGATTATTGACGACTTGTCATAATCCCCCTCTTTTTACCCCGCAAGGAGTGCGGTTTTCTTGGCAAGAAAGTCCTGCTTCTTTTTCCACTCCCCTGACCCTTTAAAGGTGCTTTCTTTTTTTTTCTTTTTTTACTCATTTGCGTATACTCTATATTTTAACAAAATGAGCTGGAAGGGATTCAAAAAGGCGCTGGAGCGAATGCCTCATCAGCTGCAGTCCAAAATCGGGCGTGGGTCAAAGACAGTCGATGCTGAATTTGACGAGCTCAAAGCACGGTTTGAGGACATGGAGCAAACCACCAAGCTGCTGTTTACGCAGACTGCCCAGTTTCGGGACGGTATCCGTGGCATGCTTGTTTACCAGAGCGCATACCTGGAGCAGGTTTTGGCAATTTACCGCCCCATCAGCACCGACCCCGAGGGCAATGCGCAGCCGGTGGGCAGCTACACAGACGAGGGCGCATCGCCTGAGCTTCTCAAGGTAGCGGAAGAGTTCCGCAACCGGGTATCGTCTATCCGCGAGCGTACGGAGCAGCAGCTCAACCGCCTGGATGTTTCCATAGTGGGGCCTATCCAGGAGCTGCTAGCAATGATGCGCAATATCCACAAGGTGATTGTGAAACGCGATCACAAGCTGGTTGACTATGATCGCTTCCGCCACGCGGTAGAGAAGGCCGAGGCCAAAGAGGCTAGCGATGGGCAGCGCCGTCTGCCCGAGGAACGCGCATACCAAAAGCATGGTGCTCAGTACCAGGAGGCATCCCGCCAATACAACTACTTTAACGATATGCTGAAGGCAGAGTTGAAGCAGATGCTGGACCTGCGCCAGGCCTTTATCGACCCCATATTCCTGCGGTTCTTCCGCATCCAATATGACCTATACAACAGCCTGTATCGCGAGTTCACCGATGCGGCGCGTAGTTGCTCAGCTTTGGATCTCGACAAGCCGGTGCTTATTGGCTGGCAACCAAAGTGGGCGCATGCTGAACGGACGCTGCAGTCGATTGATCTGTATGGACATGGGCAGATGAACGTTATGCCGTATGAGTTTGAAGACTCGAGCAAGGGAATGTTTGATTCGGTCAAGGGTACTTTCCGTAAAAAGGATAAGAATCCAGCTCCACCCACAGCCTCGTCTACTTTTAGTTCTCCTGGCGCATTGCCGCCTCCATCGGTGGGTTCCAGCCCCTCTATACCGCAAACTACTCTCTATGGTGCTGCCAAGTCTCCAGCAGTGGAGGCTGGCAGTCCATATGGATCTCTAGGGCAGTCGTCGAAGCCTCCTGCTCCCTATGTGGCTCCAGCAGCGGCTAAATCCACACCACCACCTCCGCCGCCTCCGACTTATCCAGGTGGTTCGGGCGTCAAACGTGTGCAAGCTTTGTATGACTTTAATGGTGAGCAGCCAGGCGATTTGTCTATCCGTGAAAACGACATTATCGAGCTGATTGAGCGAACTGACGATACCAATGACTGGTGGACTGGCCGTATTGGCAATCGTAAGGGGATCTTCCCTGGAAACTATGTCAAAGAAATTTAAATTTTATGCTTATCAACAAATTGAGGTTTCTTCGGATACACAGCATTAAGGTCTAAAAACAGAGTTGAAACTCTATACGACATCATTAAACTCGTCTCGAAAAAAAAGCACCTGGGGGTTTTTAAAAGGCCTATACTTTCTTTTAACACTATCGGCCATCCTTTAGCTCTTTTTAGCCAAATCTTTTGACCTTTTAAATCATGGGAAAAAATAGAGGAATAAATCCAACATTTTCTTTTTCCTGTGCTAAATAATGTCGGAACCGCAAACGCCCACACGTTCAGAGACAGTATCTACTCGAGAAAGCTACGTGAATCTTGATCCAAGCAAGATACATCGCAGGCAGAGTGTTCAAACTGTTGGAAATTTCATCATCGACAAGACATTGGCTGAAAAGCCTGGAACCAAAGTATGTTTGGCAAGACACAAGAAAACCAAGAAGAACTTGGCATTAAAGTTCATCAAGCTGGAGGGGCAGCCAGAAAAGCGACTAATTCGCTATCAACGAGAGGTCAATAACCTGGCGCTGCTGCATCATCCCCATATAGCCAAGCTCCTTGACGCAGTTCAGACGGAGCGCTTCGCCATGCTGGTCTGCGAATACGCTGTGCGAGGTGACCTGCTTAATTATTCGCGAGAGCAAGGAAGGATGAATGAAGAGGAGGCTAGACGAATCTTCCGCCAGCTTGTTAGCGCCGTGGATTACTTGCACAAGAACTGCATTGTTCATCGCAAAATCACGATGGAAACGGTCCTGTTGGATAACGATAGGAATGTCAAGCTGGTAGGGTTTGGTCGCTCGAATAACTTCCAGTGGAACAGATTGCTGGATACTTATTGCGGTGCTCCGTTTTTCTGCTCACCGGAGATGGTCCAGGGAGTGGAGTATACGGGACCGGAAGCAGATATCTGGTCGATGGGCGTCATTCTCTACTTTGTGCTTTCTGGCACCACACCCTTTAAAGGCGAAATGCTCCATGATGTCTACGAGAGTATCTCCAAGGGCAAATATGACGAGCTTGAGAATTCCAGTCAGCATGTGCGTGACTTGCTGGCCAGAATATTTGTTGTGGATAGGTCCAAACGCATCACCATGCAGGAGATCATCGACCATGAGTGGACTAACATGGGGCATGAGGGGCCAGTCGACAACTTTATGCCGGCCAGGCCAGCAACCGTACTGAACCCCAACGAAAGCACGCTGCAGAAGATGGCTGCCTTTGGATACAGTGCTGTGGATGCCAAGGCAGCACTTGCTCAAAGGCAGCATGCGGCTACACCGATAGTCTGCGTGTACCATTTGCTGGAAGAAACCAGGCTGCGGGCCGAAAGCAAAGCCGTCAGGTCCAGAGAAGTGAGCCGCACCAACACCACGTCAAGCGCAACCAAGAGCGAAAGCCTCAGTGCACCAAGTGAGCAAGTGGAAGAGACTAAGCGTAGTAGCCAGTTGGGCAAAGTATGGAAGAGCCTCAAGCAGCCAGCATCCAAGCTCAAGAACACATTTAACCGCAAATCCAAGGAATAAATAGAGCATTTATACGGAAATAGTCTTAAATACGTTAAAGCCGGTGGCAGCAGTAGATGCCAGTGCTCCGGGGATCTGCGGGTGCCAATGGAGCTCCTTGATCTGGGACTGTCCCTGGTGAATAAACAGCAACTGAGCTGGAACCTCGCGTCGAGATCCGTCGGCGCCCACCATGGCTTCACGGTGCCGTGCTTCCTCTTCGGCATCCAGCTCCACAGCCAGATCCCACAGTGTAAGCTGATCGTCGGCTCCGGAAACCGCCAGCACCGATTCGTCCGTGGGACACCATTCAATCGACGTCACCGCCTGCTTGTGCCAGTTGAACTCGGCTGCTGGTGTCGAGCGGCCCTTCGAGTCCGTCCATTTACGCATATCCCATACTTTGAAGTCGCCATTATCCCCGCCACTAGCCATAAGGTAGCGGGTCTTGCGGTTCCAGCTAATAACATTAACGTCAGAGTCATGGGCATTCGGAACTTCCAAAGCATAGCCGTGGTTTTTGGCCCGCACGTCCCAGATCTTTATGCTCTGGTCAACAGAACATGATGCAAATACCGATGCTTCCTCGGGACTCCACTGGATGTCCTCTACCGATGCCGTATGTCCTCGGAAGGCATTGCGATCGGCGACAAAGCTGGCTCCCGTATCGTTGCGACGGGTTGTCAGGTAGATCTGGCTGCTGCAGTCGCCGGTAAGCAGACGGCCGTCCAGGTTCCAGTCCATCGCATAGCCCTCTGTGCGGCCATGAGATGCCACCGTAAACAATGGCTGCTGCACCGCCGTGGGCACCGAAGCGCCTGGGTTCTCGAATGACTCCATCAGCTTCTTGATGTCCCAAATATGCACCTTGCCGGTGTCAGCCCAGGTGGCGGTTAGGGGAGACTGGTACGACTGCAGAGCCCGGATGCGGTTGACGCCGCCCTGGTGACGCAGCGTTTTGGTTTCCAAGATAGGATCCTCGTCCAGATCATTAACATCATCGTCTTTGTCCTCGTCGTTCAGATCATCGTTGATTGTACGATGTAGCTGGCTCCATTTGAGCAGCAGCACTTGGTTCTGGTATGATCGCTCAGCTTGAGTTCCAGCTACCGCATACATTGTATGAGGGAATGCTGTACGGCTATTGCCCAGGTTGTCGGGGACAAAGTCAAACGATAGGCAGGGCCAGTGCACCGACATATTGTGTAGCATGTGGTATGCTGAGTTATCCACCTGCAAGACTTCGCCCTCGCCTAGCTGATCTCCTGGAAGATACACTTGGCGCTTCTTCTCCGCTGCCTCCTCACTCTCCTCCTCTTCCTCTTCCTCCATTTCAACCCCGTCAGAGTCTTCGTCCCGTTCCACTATATCCTCCTCTTCGATTTCGTCCTCATAGGCATCCTCGAACTCGCCCATCTCGTCTCCGTCGATATCCATGCCATCCTCTATTGGCTTGGTTGGCTGGTTGTCTGCATCTTTACCGGGTAAAGCAGCTATTTTGTGCTTTTCCTCTGTTGTCAGAGTTGTGGTCGATTGGTTCTGGCGTTTAGGCATTATCTCAATAAAAACGAATACGAAGAAACCCCTTCAGCGAAAAAAAAAAAAAGAAATAAGAAAAAAATATTTTTAAGCTAAATCACGGATAATCATTAAATCAGTTAAAATAATTTTTTTTCTCTCTTGCTTTATTTTCTATAGTTTTAGAGAGCATAATGGGCAAGAAACGAGCAGCAAAGGCACCCGGTGCATTGGCAAGCGATGCCTTTGAACAGGTAGTTCCCACGTCGTTTATCGACAAGTTTATCGACTCACCGGGATCATTTATTGTGCCAACTACCGAGGCTCGAGAGGCTGCCATGGAGGTGGTGAGCAGAACATACGATGCAGCCAATGCGACTGAAAAATACGGCCTATTTGATAGCTGGGACGCGGTTATAAGCAGCGGATTCGATCCTAACGTCCAGCTATGGGAGCTCATCAATGTCCGTAACGAACCAGTGTTGAAGAGTACGGCAGATACCATGAAGGAGCTGACGCGGCTGCTCGAATCGGTTGAAAGCGACGAGTCTTCTAGCGAGAGCAATGATGATATGGATGTGTCTGATGAGCAGTCAGAAGCTGCTGATCTGGAATCCGCAGAGAGCGAGCTGGAGTCTGCAGAGAGCGAGCAGGAATCGGATGCCGAACAGCCCGAGGAACAAATCGCTGACTCTGACCAGGACTCTAGCGAAGAAAGTGAGGAGGAAAGCAACGCAAAGCCCTCGGCTATAGATGATGAGTTCTTCTCGCTGGCTGAAATGGAAAAGTTTGCTGACCAGGCAGAAGAAGAAGAGGAGGCTTATCGAGCAGCTTTGGCTGGACATTTTCCACAAGCAGATGACGAGGAAGATGACGACGAGTCGAGCGATGACGAGAGTGTAGATCTGTTCCAAGATCACGGCAACGACGAGGAGGATAGCGATACTGATAGCAAGCATGCTGATGAGCTGATGTACGATGACTTTTTCGAGCCACCTAAGGGGTCCAAGCGTGGCAAGGCCAAGGAGGCACGAGAAAAGTACGCCAAACGCGTTAAATTTGATCCCAACCAGGTTGGTTCCGATGAATCCGAAGAGGATGAGCCCACAAAAGCGCCGGCCAACCGCACCTCCAATTTGTTCGAAGAGGAAGAGGAAGTGGTGGTCGATGGCAAATCGGACTTTGAGAGGCGTCAAGAAAAGCTGCAGGGGCTTATCAGCAAACTAGAAGACGAAGCGGTGGCTCCCAAGCACTGGTCGATGACCGGTGAGGTCAGCTCCAATGTGCGTCCACAAAACAGTTTGCTGGAAGAAGACCTGGAGTTCGATCATATGCAGAAGCCGGTGCCAGTAATCACTCGCGATGCTACGGTGACGCTGGAAGACACCATCAAGCGCCGGATTCTGAACGAGGAGTGGGACGATGTTGAGCGTAAAAAGGACATTCAGGCCAAGCCCTTCAAGCCCTCAGAGTTTATCGAGCTCAACGACAAGCAGTCCAAAAAGTCGCTTGCCGAGGAGTACGAGGCAGAATATATGGCGCAGAAGGCCGGCGATGCGTTTGTTCCCGAAAGCGATGCCAAACTTGCTGAATCGCACAAGGATGTGGATAGTCAGATGCGTAATCTGTTTACGCAGCTAGACGCGCTTAGCCACTTCCACTTTGCACCCAAGCCAGCGACTACTGATATCGAGATTCGCACCAATGTGCCGGCGCTCCAGATGGAAGAGAAGCTGCCGGTTACCATGACGCAGGCTGACCAGCTGGCTCCCGGCGAGATCTTTGAGAAGCGTCAGGCCAAAACAGGCCGTACCGGAGACCTGGTTGGCGAAACAGAAATGTCCCGTGAAGATCGTAAGCGGCAGCGGCAAAGGAAAAAGAGAGCCAAACAAACCAGTGCTAAAGCACCTACAGTCAAGACAAAGTAACTAAATGTATGTGCAAAAATAAGAAATTAACAAATCTAAACTTGTACAATGGGCGTTGAGGCAGCGGTTTCAGGGTCCTTTTGAAGCTCAAGGCGGCTAATGTTGATAGGCTTGAGCAATTCGCCTGTCCACCCATAGCGGATAGTGTTGGCAAGCACAAATATCCACATCAAGATAATGCCTGTGCTGACGACCGATGCCAGTACCCGGAAGAACGTAAAGCCGGTGATGATCCACAGCTCATTGGAGCTCAACGAGAATGTGCCCGCAGGGAAAATAAACGCCCACCATCCGAGATTAAAGGGCACTGGGCCATGGATACGTCTATAAATGACAGAGCACAGGGCGTGCGTAAACCACCAGATCGCCAGCGCCCAGAGCGCCAAACCCAAAAAGAGCCCCATGCAGTAGAGAAAGTCGCCCAAAAACTCTATTTGTGGCAACAGCTCTGGAAGCAGTCGCCGCGCTTGCGTTCCCAGCAGCTGAATGCCATAAGACGACTGACCCAGAGGACCCAGGGGCAAAAATGTGCTGGCGATTATTTCCGATGGCGGCAGCTTGTGCAGCATCAGCCGGATGACGTAGAATGTAATAATCATTAGGGAAATACCCAGGCCCATTGCCCACAGCATATAAGAAATTAACACCACCGCCACCGCCGTAGTGCCTTCGAAAAGCGCCGCAACGCTTGCGCCCACTGATGAAGCAACCACAGTGGTCACGACTGGCAGCAGCAGGGTGGCATTTACCAGTTCAAACTTGTGACGTTGATGCGAGATAGCCACAAATGGGATAAAGAGAAACATTGGGATGGCTAGACACAAGTGGATGCACCACAGAACCAGCGCCAATGTTGGCATCCATAGTGTATTGTAGGGAGTTAGAGTGACTACTATACTGGATATAACGGTGGCAAGTGCCATAGGGATGGCCCCCAGCGGCATGCTTAGTTGTGGATGAAGTAAAATAACATTCAAATCCCGGTACTGAACCATTCTCCATGTAAACAGTGCTAGAAAGGCCAGGAACATGACCAAGTTGAATAGCCCCACTCCCATGGAAATATACCGTAGAGGCTGGCAGCTATAGGGAAACTCGTGTAATAGAACGCATACCATACCGGTGCCCATGGATGCAGTGAACCATGCTGGACTGAATCCACGGATTGCATCTTTCCGTGTTTCTAGCTTGTGCATGGGCCGGTGGATATGGCTTTTTATCATGTCCAGCCGCATGGGATGTGGTGAAAAGGTGCTTATGCCTAATGTTATTTCAGAATGGTCGGTTGTAACTCTAGAATGCATAATTAAAAAATAATCCTGTATGTTTTACCCAGCTTTAAAAAGCCAAAGCTTTCCTTTTATATACTGTTTCTTTTTTTACCCAGTGAAAAAGGGCGCTTGATGGCCCCAAAATAAATTGGCCGCTGTAAATGGCATAGGTGGACCACCGCAGTTGCATAATCAGTGGAGAGCCAATGATGGACCCGAGTCCACGCTCGAGTTCTTTGATGGACATGTGCATGCTAATCCTCAAAACATGATCTTTGGACTCACCACACCTTCTTTGCTTCCGGAACCCCTTCCCCAAAAAGGAATCAACTCCGCAACGTGCATGACACACCTTTTACCCTCGTTTGCGCAATTCCACTGCCGCATAAAAACAATTTAATTTCTCCGGGTTGGAAAAAATTAGCTATTCTTATCGGAGACTAAATATTTCCTTTTGACGTGGCTTCTTCTTAGAATGGCATAGTGATTAAAATCGCGAGCCACCAGGCATGGAATTCTGGAATTCTCAAGGGTCTTGTCTTCTTGCCGTCATAATCAAAGCCAGGTAATTTGGGATTAAGGACAAGTCATATGCTCACTATGAGCATGTCTTATGTGCGTTATGCCACATATTCATTTCTGCTTGTAATCTTGCCCAATGCTATTTCATCCTTGGCATTCCATTCTTTCTCTCCCTTTCGAATACAATTTTCTCTAAAATGGAAGCTCACAACATTCAAAGGTAAATAAAACAATATAGTAACAGTAACCCTGTCTAATTCTTTTTTTCCTTGTAGCTGCAATGAATACGAGCTGCAAAAGATGAGCCTATCTTGTAGCTCAAGCAGTCGATCATCGACAAGTTCTTTGGAAGCATTAGGCAATGCAGAAAACAACCAAAAGCAGGTCTTTGATTTCGAGATCGACGACAGCTCACATATTGCTGAATGGACCAAGGAAACTCCTCTTTCTTTTACTCAACTGTTGACAGTATATCTACATACTCACGTATAAAATATTCCTTGTTTTTCTCGCAATGCACAAAAGCCTCAAAATTTTTTATTTCATTCTGAATATACTGGTATGACTCTCTTGCAAAGTATCCTTTTGCGGGATTTGCCAAAGGACTTTACATTTTTGCCAAAAAGACACTATTGGTATTCGTAATACAGCTACTTGTGGAAAAAAAATGTATATAAAGGCAAGGCAATTAAAATTGGATGTTTCCTCATCTCTTATTGCATTTATATACATATGAATCCACTGGTTATATACAAGGACTATCCTACAGTTGATCCGCGTGGCGGCATATCACCTGAGGAAGCCCGTGAATACGTGGTAGTAAGTGTCAAGTCCTTTGGACCTGTGGCTTAAACTAATTCTACTTTACTGTGTAGACCTCATAGACCTCATTTACATAGACTACTCATAGAAAAGCCAACAATCATGTGGATTCTAAACCATAAGCACTAGATTTAGACATAAAGTCACGTTTTATCAAATAGATTATTTAACTGAACCTGAGAAGCTTGTATATTAAATTCATAAAGATGTCGCTGGTTTACGGAAATGCTCGTACGGTACAGCTACCGCCCAACGTCAACCGAATTCTACTAGTGAAAAACTTGCCCTTCAAAATATCGCCAGAGGAAATGTACGACTTGTTTGGCAAATACGGAGCTATTCGACAGATCCGTATGGGCAACACACAGAAAACACGCGGAACGGCATTTGTAGTTTATGAGGATATATTTGACGCCAAAGAGGCATGTGAGCATTTACAAGGATTTAACGTAATGGGGCGGTACCTGGTGCTACTATATTATCAGCCCAGTCGGAACAAGCGGGTTGATATAGCCAAAGAAGAAGAACGGGTTGAACAGCTAAGAAGGTAAGTTATAACCTAGACGCACACTTTTGCAAAAGAAACTAATTAAGGAGATGTAGGCAGTACAACAAAATGTCTCACGATGACGATGAATTAAATTGAAAGATTTCTAAGCAATAAAACGAATGTCTTGAGCACCCGGTGCATATTTTGGTTGGTATTTTCTATACAGCCGTGAAAGTTCCTCAACATATAGCTGATGATAGTGTGAGATTTCACTTTCAGAAGGATCCCAGTTCCGTTGAACCGGGATTGGCGTGCCCACTACCGAAACCAACTGAACGCGATAGGGCGTGAAAAAGATATTGCGACCATGGAATATCAAAATGGTAAAGCCAAACAGGCTCTTGACAGCCATTTCAAAGCGATGGATCCATGAGCCAGGGCGATTGTCGACCAGCTTGTAGATGGAGTTTTCGTTAAAGTTATAAATTGGCACCAGGTCACAGCCGGCCCGGATGGCTTCTCGGATAAATCCCCGGCGTTTCAACAGGACCAGGTTGGCTGAGCCGTCATGAGCCTGCATGGACTCTTCAGCCCCACCCACCACTACCAGGAGCGACTGATGCAGGCGGTGGTGTCGGTCAGATAGGATGCGTCGGATTGAGCTGCGATCGCACGACAGGCAGCCCATGGCCAGCACATAGTCGCGGAAAAACGGCACGGCAAAAGCCGCCGGCATGGTCACACCACGAACCACCAGGCCCGGAAAATGCGACTCTATCCCCAGACCTGTGCTACCTGCTATCAGCTGCGACACATACGCAATGACCCCGTGTGGGTGGCTGCCAAACACGTACTTTTTCCGGGCATCCAGTGGTGCTTCAAACACCATTTTGGGCTGGAAATACGCATTCACATGCCCCCACAACGGCAGCTTGCTTATGCTGCTGAAACGGCGACCAACTCCGTCATACGGCCGAGGATCAAAGAAGCAATACGCCAGGTAGATTACCAGAAATGTCCGCAGTGATTCCACATTGACTAACAAGTATATGTAGAGGACAAGTGTCCATACAGGCGAGGTTGTCCATAGCGTGACCATCGATGTGGTCAATGTTTCTTGCATAAATTCAGAAAAGCGTGCAAACCGTGCAGTCCACTCGTCAGTGATATCAACGGTAGGAATCCACATGCTGGCTAGCGCCAGTGACCATTGGCGAGGCTGTTGGTCTGCAGCTTCTGGTATAGCAGTAGGCCTGGCATCCCCACCATCTGGTAAAAATGTGGTGGCTTTATGGCCTATATGTGTAGACTGACAACCATCCGCCATTCTAGTATAAACTCTGGATAACTAATGAATAAACGCACAAATAATAAAGGAAAGAGAAGAGAAAAACTAAAGAGACTTGGGCTTTTTTTTCTGGGTGCGTTTGTGGGGTGGTTTTTTTCCACTCTCTATCACGTGAAAGGCAAGGATTGCATATCACTTTAATGCCTTTTTGAGAATCTTATGTGCAACCTCCCAGTCATCAGTGGGTACCTTAATGATGTCGCAGCCCAGCGTATTCTGAATCGCCTGCATCTGCTCGTAGCTCATTTCGTCATGCACAAAGTTTATGCTGGCACCAGTGCGGCCAAAACGACCGGTGCGGCCAATACGATGGAGGTATGTTTCGGGATCAGGAACGCCCGATCCAGTAAGCGGAATGTCATAGTTGATGACCAGGTTCACCTGCTGGATATCGATGCCTCGAGCAATCACATTGGTGGTAATCAGCACTTTGATTTCACCACGACGGAACTTGTCCATGACATCATCGCGATTGACCGTGTCCATAGTGCCATGCAAGAACACCACCGCATGTCCATCGCTGTTTAGGCGTCCGGCTATTCTCTCGGCCGTATCGCGGCGACGGACAAAAATAATACTCTGTCCCACGGTCATCAGCGAGTAGAGCTCCGAAAGTACCTCGAACTTGTGCGGAACGCTCTTGCAGTCCATATAAAACTGCTTGATACCGTCTACCGTAAGCTCCGTGGCCTTGAGCCGGATCTCGTTGGCATCGGGGGCAAACCGCGACGTAAACAGCCGCACGTTATCCGGGAAAGTAGCTGAAAACAACACGATTTGGCAGTCTTTGGGAGCGGTCTTTTTGATGCGGAGCGTTTGGTCTCCCAGCCCTTGCTGATCCAGCATATTGTCAGCCTCATCGAGCACAAATAGCTTCAGGTCCTTCAGAGACAACGCACGCTTACGGATCAGGTCGCTTACCGTACCCGGAGTGCCAATGACAATATGGGCATCGATGGTCTCGCCCTTCTGCACCGAATCCTTGATCGCATATTTTGTCTTCATTGGCGTGTACTTGCCCATCTGCTCCACCACCTCCATGATCTGCCGAGCCAGCTCACGCGACGGGGCCAAGCAAAGGGCCTGAGGCCGGTTGATATCATAGTCTACCCGGCTCAGCATGGTGAGCACAAAGGCTGCCGTCTTACCGGTACCCGACTGCGACTGTCCAATCATGTTTCGCGCTGGGTTGGCCAGCAAAAGGGGAAGTGCGCGCTCTTGGATCTTTGAGGGCTTGGTGAACTTCATCTCATAGATGCCCTTGAGCAGGTTCTCGTGCAGCCCTAGCTCTTCAAACGACTTTACCGAAAACAGCGGCGAGTCAGGGTCGGCTTGCATGTCTGCCAGGCGAACCTCCACCTCGTGTTCAGTTGCGTCGGCATCGACTTTGGGCCTGTCCGTGGTGTTTAGCTGGCTCACCTGTTCGGTGACATTTTCCACCTCGTCTATATAAACACGTCCTGTTCAATTGCAAATGTCGCGACTAATGCAAAGCGCCTTGTTGCTCTTACCTGAATCATCCAACGAAATGCTGAATTTACCCTGTGGCAATGAACTCATATTTTTCTTTACCAGCTTACAATATAAAAAAAAAACAAAGGAAAAGAAATCAAATTAACCAGAAGGAACGTAGGCAAGTGCTTTGCTAAATAACGTGCGGCCTGATGGAAGCCGACTACGCAAGTCATCCGAAGAAGGAATGGCTTCGAATCCAATTGTATCGTTGTTGCGGCGGTACAGGCTGTAAAGGGGCTCAAGTGGTCCGTTAAGCAGCATCTCCGCAGTCTTGGCATGCACAGACTGGTTCCGTTTTTTGACCTCTATCAGCAACTCTCGCGCATCGCGTATAAACCCAACTGCGTTGCCGTACTTTTGGTTGTCGCTGTGCACTTGTGCCAGGTACACCATTGCCTGCGCCAATATCACCTGCTGTCCGTCACGCATGTAGCTTTGAATATCTGTGGATACATTGCGGAACTCGCCTCCTTGTAGCATACGCAATGATGAGTATGCATTTGCATAGCGCTCCTGTATTCCCAGCAGCAGATTGGCAGGCATGTTGGGTGTTTTGCGCTGGTTTTTGTCGCTCCGAAGCCACACGCGTACTGAAAGCCGGTCCGAGTCTGCCAGCGACAGCATCTGCAGCATATGCTGGACCTCGGGCATCAGATCCGGTACATTTAACCTGATATGTTTGATCTGTGGCAACACATGCTCAATAACAAACTCAAACACCCCGGCCGCCTCCCGCAACTCCACCGATGCCCGTTTTAACGCATCAATGCCCTTCTCGCCCTCTTCTTCTGCAATATCTTTTACTCCAGGCGTCATGATATTTATCGTCTCGCACTCTATCTCCGTATCTAACGTCGCCACTCGTGAGTATGCGCTCATGCATTTGGCCACTGCCAGCGCTTGCAACGTGAACCCCAGCTCCACATATATCGATGACGACTGCGTGCGTCTCTGCTTGGTGCCGCTGCCCAGTAGCCGCGACCCCATGCTGCTGCCCTGTGCTGGGTTGCCTCCATCGCTATCTCCCGTGGTGCCGCTACGCGACCCAAACAGTGTGCGCGAGAAATTCACCTTGTCCTGCAAGCGACTGACCATGGAGCTTTTCCATATAAACTCAATGTTGGGCACGCTCTTAAACAAGTCTCGGTTGCTCTCAAGATACGAAATGTACCAATGAAGCTCACTAATATACGCCTGAACTGCTGCAATTACCGCTCCTATCCGGCTCAAGTCGTCGGTTTTGCTTTGCTGCTTTAGCCGTTCTCGCATTGTCTCTCGTAACCCGCACATTTTGTTAATTCGGCCATATATTTCTGTGTCCTCTTGAAGCGCCGATGGAACTAACGAGGTGGTACTGACCACTTTAGTTTTAGGAACTCGCAAATAATATCTCATTTTTATTTAGCGAAAAAAAAAGAGGAGAAAAAAGAGCTCAGCAACGGCAATATCCAAGTCGCTGGGCTATTGCTGCTGCAACAATCAGGGCTAAAAATATAAACAGGCCCAAGGTAATAAACAAAAACAGGTCGATATCAAACCCTACCAGTCCTACGGTTATAAGCAGGCAGACCATAACGCCGACTTCGTAGAACAAGCATAATGCTGGTCCCATAGGGAACAACAGCGATCTATACGCAGTTTCGTCTTCTATATGTCGGTACCGCTTGCTCCACCGCACGATAAAGTGCATGATTGCAATAGAGCTCCAAGTAATGATTCCGCTCACTCCGATAATTCCAGCCAAAAGCACCACTGCGCTCTCCATACGGATAAACGTCAGAGCCCAGATGCCCAGAGCCAGAATGCAGCAAACGCCCATGCTATAGGGCGACAGCGCCTGGTCGCGGTCCTTGGGGCTTTGTACAAGCTTGGGGGCCAACCCACGGTCCGCCAGGTCCTGTAAAATAGTGGTCGATACATACAAGCCCACGCAACAGTCCAGCAAGGCCGATAAGAGCAACAGCGCATTGATGACGTGGGCAGCAGGCATAATACCCGCCTTTTCAAACAAGTATGTCAGTGAAGCGCCTTCGGCACTGTCAAACGACTCCTTTTCGAACCAAGGATCTGCAGGAGAAAGTACCAGACCGGTGACAAAAATTGACGGCAGCAGAAGCAGCGCAATGGCTCCACAGACAGCAATTGGTGTCATTTTCCGGCTATGTCGGCTGGGGGATTTCAGCGCCATGATTGCGACGGTTTCAGTTCCATTTACTGAAAAGTTGGCAAATATAGCTGCACCGACAAATCCCCAAAGACCGCCAACAAACGGACCATCTTTGGCTTCCCAGTTCTCGAACGCGTACTTGTGATCTCCCAGTTTCCCGGCTGCTACCAACGACCCCACAATAATGCCTGCTACGAGCGCCCCAATGGTAAGCAAGGTTAACGAAGACTCTGCTGTTGAATATAGTCGAGAATCAATGACAACAATAATAATACATGCGATAAGTAGCACTGCACACCATACTGCTCGGTCAACGTCTGGTAGCCAAAACTGGATAATAAACCCACCAGCAACCATTTCATAGACCAAAACCACAATCCACAAGAGCCAAAACGACCATGCCAATGCAACACCGACGGTTTTGCCAAGTACCCGGGTGCCAATCAAATAATATGGAACATCGTCGGGCATTCGCGAGCCCACCTCCATCAGCGATGTAATTACAAGATATAAAATGACAACCGACACGATATAAGCTACCAGTGCTCCTCCAGGCCCGCCGAACATTATTGTAAGTCCACCAGCGATAAGCACCCCCGAGTTCAAAGTGCCTCCAAGTGTCAGCAGCACTATGCGCCAGATAGGCAAGGTTGGTGTGTGTAATCTTGATGCCAGCATCAATCCACGCTTTTTCTCGCCCACTCCCATCAACACCTTTATATCGCCGTTCCTTTGTGGCTTAAGCTGCTGCCATGCTTGTCGTTTGGCGGCATTGGCAATCTGAATGGTATCTAATGGCGGTACGGTTTGTGGTTCAGGAGTTTGCGTTGGCGTGCTTGCACCTGAAGATGTATTAGATGGCATTAAAATAAATAGTGAAGAAAATTCATGTAGCTAAGAGAACACTATTTAAACCATAAAGTTCTTTTTTTTCCTCTTCAGATGTGTTTCTTGGATGTGGCTGGAACCAGACGCAGCTTGGCACACTGATTTCCCGAGAAACCGCAATGTAATATTGTTTGCCAGAAATAGCAGCAATCACCTGCCAAATCGCTTCGAGGAATCTAACATTTCAGGGTTGTGTCCCTGAGAATATCGCTTTTTCGAACTAGATGCGGACCTAGGACTTGTTGCCGAAAGCCGCGAAATGGCTTGCTCGACCTTCTGCAACTTTGCAGCAATAGCTGTAATATTGTTTTTAACCATAACCATGTCATCGTGGAAGGCAATCGATGTGTAAAACTCTGGTGGTGGGCCTTCCGAACTAGGGGGAGTTTTCATGCATTTTCCTAGCTCGTACGTCATCACTTTGTCAATATCTAGTGAGTAGGTGTTTCTAATGGCATCCATTTCTTCAACCGTGGTCACGTATCTACGGCCAACCACCGTGTCGCATTCGGCGCATGTAAGCTCATAAAACACGCTTCCTTCCTCTCCGCGCTCGGTTGACATTTTGCGTATTTTGCTACGGGAAATGCTATCGGGCACTGCTTGCAGTGCAAACAGGTTGCGTTCGGGAAAAGACGCAACGTATGAAAATGTGTCACCGAGTATTGTTCGGCATCTGGAACAGCTAAACACTACTGGCCCGTTTATCGCTTCCTCGTTTGCGTTGTCTTCCCGTAGCCCTGCGCTGTGTACATCACCACCTTCATAGCCGCTAAAGTCTCCGCGTAACCTGTCCATTATAATAACATAAAGCTCAAATCCAGAAGAGATAAAGATGTTTATTTGTTTTCTCGAAAAATGGAAACTTTTGGCTAATTTGCACGTGGGCATATCACTTCTATTAAAACCTATACTTTAGACTCAATAGCTTCAGGATGTAGCGGCTCTACATGAGTGTGTGCAGTTTCTAACGGCACATCAACGGCGCTGGCCGATTGAGAGTTTGCCCATGAAATAAACGTGTTCCAGAATATGCTAACCACGCTGCTAAACGGTACTCGATATATGGTTGGAATAAAGCCAAAGTTTATCACCTGCACAGCCGGCCAGACCATATAGTTTGCCAGAAGAGTAGGCAAGTAGTATTCGCGCAGACGCAGTTTGGCAGAAGCCCAGTTTTTGCCCTCCATAAAGTTCATAGCGACAAAAAACCCAGCAATCCCTACCGGCGCATACGCGAACTGATCTGCAGCTACGCGTTTAGAAACTGTGGTAACGAACCCAAGCTTCTTTTGCTGGGTGGTTGGTGGAAGCGGGAAAGCACGGTTCAGGAACAAGTACCATTTATGAAATATTGGTGCACATAGGGCTCCCCATGCTATAAATCGAAGAGTTCGTTGCGCGTTCCATTGAAAGCGTTTTTTGGTATTATGGCTTTCGATCGCTTGTGCTAGTAAGTCGCCTACACCACCCAGGCTGCCGTTAGTTATAGCTAGGGTCAGGATCGGCTGTCTTTCAGCCATCGCTGTCCATAGACGCAAAACACTAGCCATTATTTTGGTATTTTTATCGATACAAAAGAAGAAAAAAGGAAAGATGGCATAGAAAATTCTAGGCTTGTAGCTCCATATTTTTGGGGATAAACTTTTCTAAAATAACGGTAATGCTACGTCACTGTTCAATCACCACACCCAGTGGTTTATTTTGTGGTGCCATATTGCTATGCACATAATTTGAACTAAGTACAAAGTAGCAATCAAACCGTGAATGCTCTTTATAAGCTCATGCATAGTTATAAAGCTCAACGCGTAGATGGTGTCAAGCCCTCTCTCATAAAAGAGCCGAGGTGTTCGAGTCATATAATTTTACTTTTTCTTCTTAAACATGAACAATCGTACCGGTAAGCTTGCAAGACGGCACCTAAGCTTAGATTCTAATCTACTGCCTCTCTTGTCAAGGCTTTTCAAAGCACTGCAGCTGCTTTTTAAGCATCCAAGACAATTTTACACTCTTCATAAGCAAATTTTTATATATAAACTACCGGTCCAGCTTTTAGAAGTGCAAATAGCCAAATATAAAAGTTACAAGCATTCTCTTCATTAATAAACCAAGCTAATTTGGAATCTCCAATCTTCTGCCCCATAAAGCACGATAATGCAGGTTTACCATTTTTCAAGTAAAAAAAGCCAGAAGTGGCAAACATCACCAAATTTTTCTTATATAATGGCTGAAGTAGTGGCATATGATGACTCTCCACTTGGACAATATCTTCAGGAAATCGATGCAGCTGAGACTCTTGTAGTTGATGATAAAGCCTATAGTCTGCCAACAGCAGAAAACGATTATGGATATCAGGATGTGAGCGTATTTAGAAGGCTAATCCTATGGCCTTGTTCGAACTCCCAAACTGACGGTTTATTGGCCAAAGTATGGCAAGAAACAATTGCTATTCTTGCGTCTTCAGGGCATATGGCAGAGCGTTATACTCCAATGAAAACCCATTGGTCTGCAAGCAGCAACCGCAATCATTTGAGCACAGACTATCTGGCCAAATCAGGTATAAAGCAGACATTGCCATTGGGAATCGGAAGTGCACTTGTTTTGTGGACCAGCAGATTGGCCAAGCCAAGGCTATTTAACGCAAAACCCATCCCAAGCAAACTTGGGTTATCTATTGGCGTAATTGCGGTTGCAGCTATCCTATCGGCATTTAGAACATGGAACCAACTCAGAATACAAAAGCTAGCATACTCATTTATCGATCAGCTTGAATCGATGGCACATAATTGTCGAATACTTGACATCACAGTTCACAATGCGCTTTGTTTTATCCAAGAAGTGGAGTTCGTCCAACGGGGGTTTCGTCTTACTCAGCAGTATAAAACATCAGTCATGCAAAGGCTTGGTCATGGATCGTTATTAATGGCACAGCATTTGCGGCAGACCCTAAACTCGGAACTAGCTCGATTACTACAGACACATTTAGACGAGTTGGCAGTCAATCCAAATATAAACGAAGGATTAATGGAAATTGCTAATGAGGCCAAGAACGCTTTGGCAGTTTATAGCAATGAAGATTTGACTTTGGAAGTATTGCGGTCTAAATTTTCTCTGCTTTTTGCTATACGTCGGGCATGGTTTGGGTTTATGATTGACAGCATTAGCCCAGAAAATATATCCAGCGGCCAAACATCAGGTATATCTGCGGATTTGACAAATTTAATGAATCCCATGCAGCAACTGGATAAAGCAGCGGCACAGAGCACAGAGACAATAAAGAAGGCGCGTGAAGGTCAGTGTACTGCCAACAGATGGGCGATGTTTGCAAAACCAGATGGCTCCACCTCTACTCAAAGCCAGCCGCTGGTTCGAGCACTTGAAAATATGACCCAAGTGCTTGATACAATTGGAGCCAAACTAGTCGTTTGTCAAGAGTGCGCCCACAATGCTACAAATGAAGAGGATGCGGACAATGTTGCACGCCTGTTTACTTCTTTAAAATCCGACATTGATATGCTTGGTATACATTACCAACAATCTGTCAATGTTCTACTGGATGTTGATCCGGAAGAGCATGTGGAGCTGGATAGTGATGCAAAAGTATATGAGGATGTCTCAGACATAGTTTCTGAAAATATGCAGGTATTCACTTATACGCCAATTGACACAAATAATCTGGATGCACCGGCAATGACATTTGAATCTGAAGCAAATACCGAGCAATCTGGCGCTCATCAGCGCGAGGTAAGCAACAATACAACTAAAACAGGTATAATCGGCAGGTACTAAAAAGATGTGATAGAGGCCGGCATTGAGTCGTATGGAACGAATTCGCATTCAGCGGCAAAATCGAGCTGACGAGGTAAGCCCACTTTAGCAACTTTGCTCACAACTATTGCGGTTATTCAAAATTATTTTCCTGTTGAATAATGTAGGAGGCTGCTAGACAGCGCAAAAACGATGTGTTTTCAATGCTGGATGAGCTCAAATCGGCTATAGATACGCGTGCCAATGAGTCTCAAAAGGATTCTTAGGATGCTGACCGCACATAGTATCCGTTCTTATGGCCCAGTTGCTCGTATTGTTCAGCAACCTTTTCTGCTTCTTCTCGAGTTGCATAGTGTCCTTCTACTGGGTGCTCAACGCCGTTCGTGTCAATGCGGTAGACCACAAACGACTTGTTTTTACCACTGTCGCTTGGTTTATTAGACGACTGCATCCTTGTACCGGCATTGCCCTTGACGCCGCCTTTAGACCTGCAGTATAGCGAGGAATATAAACGAGAGTTCATTCAAGTGTCTAGAAGCTCACAGGTTTATTATCTAAGAATACACAGCCAAATTATAGAGTCAAACAATAATCAATTCATCATCACCTTCAGGGTCATACTTTGGTTGAAAGCGTTTGTATACGCGACGTAGCTCGTTTAAATAACGGGCATGAATTTCATTGATCTGATCATATGTGGGAGATGCGGTTTTGCTGACCATGATTGGAGAGCCAAACACCACAGTAAGCGGAGTGCGTCTAGGCACAATTCCAAACCGACCATAAAACAGCGGCAAGGCAAACATCATTTTCGACTGCAGCCACAGCTGTACCTTGCGTAGTAGTGGGTGCTCCAGTTGCGAATATATGTCGTTTTCTCCGAAAATAAATGTTGGCACTAGAGGGGCGCCGGCAATAATCGCCTCCCGCACGAAGCCCTTGCGGTTCTGCAACACCAGCTTGCGCTCTCCTCGATTAGTGTGCAGGCTTTCTTTGGCTCCGCCTATCACGATGGCCACGCTATCACCTTTGCCATGAGCCAAGCAGCGCCGAATGCTTTCTCGCGAGGATGACAAGCTGCCCAGTGCCAAGCCGTACTCGTGAAACAACGGTAGCTGTAGTGCATGATGAAGAACAATGGGATGAACAGTAATGCCTTCCAAGGACTCGTCTAATCCGCTCTCTTGTGAACCAATAAGCACTTGGCCCGAAAAGCACAGAATGCCATGCGGAGAGACGCCAAACACATAGCTCAACGAGGGATCAAGCCGCTGCTCTACCACCAGCCGCACCGGAAAGTACGCATTGACGTACTTCCATATGCCTAGCCGCCGCACCCATTCTGTCCGTCGCCCAACGCCATTGCTAATTGATGGATCCAAATAGCAGTATGTCGCATATATCGCTAGGGGAATCCGTGCCCAGCTTATATATACAAACAACAGTATGAACGTTGCTGGCAGTATGATGATGAGCCATGCGAACATCGTTGCTACCACTGTCTGCAGCACCATCGGCAATCCTCCCTTTTGTGATAGTGCCATAATCTCCTTGCTGGGCTCAAACACCATCGGCTCCGGCATGCTGTCCGACAACCCTGACGTATCTTTTTTTGTCATGCTTGCCTTGTTCACCATATGGCTAAACAAATAAAACTTAAACCGTGAATTCAGTAAAGCGGAAAAGAAAAGAGTGCTGTATTTTTTAGGCTGGACAAATAAGATGGCGAAGAATTTTCCCTGCGGGCGACTTTGGAATTGTATTAATTTCTCTGCATGCAACGATGACGCCCAACTGCTGTTCCAGCCACTGCTCAATATCATTTAAACTCTTGATGGTTGCAGCAGGGCTGAGCACCAAGAACGCTATAGGCTGCTGGTCACCTTTGCAGCCCCGGCCAATTACCGCTGCATCCTCTACGGCCGGATGCTTGGCTAGCTCGTTTTCAATATCGACAGGAACAACCTGTCCATTGTGGGTATGGATGATTTCGTCAATCCGCCCTCGCAAAAACAAGTGCCCGTCAGCTGTAAGCTGAGCATAGTCGCCGGTACGGAAAAATCCATCTTTGGTCATTGGGCCTTTGCCTCGACACAAGTACCCCTTCATCAGCGATGGGCCATACACGCATAGCTCGCCATAGCCCCTAGTTTCTTGGCCATTGGCATCCACTACTTTGGCAACCGAATTGGATAAGAGCACGCAAGCGGCGCTTGGCGCGTCTTTTGTCATCTGTACACAAGTGAACATGGCTAGTGTTTCGGATTGCCCATATGCAGCCAGTATCGGAATGCTCAAGTGCTTTGAGTACTGCTCAAGCTTAAATGGCGGCATATGAGCACCCCCGCATGACATGGTCTGGACTGAGCTAATATCAAACTTTCGCTTGGGATCACTTTTAATAGCCAAATGATTTGGGCCTGATCTGGCGCTTTTAGCAAGCAGTGTGTGCAGCATGCTGGGAGCCGCCACCAACCGATCAACCCTGTATTGCTCAATTGCTTGCAGGTAGTTTGTAAGCTCAAACCCAGGCAGTTGCACTACACAGCAGCCACTATACAGCGACTGGTAGCATAGCAAGGCAAACCCGTAAATGTGCCAGAGCGGAAATGCCGACAGCACCTTGTGCTGCTTATTCATAGAGTGGTATTTGGTTAAGGTATCCCTGTATGCCACAGCAGAACCAAACACAGCATACATTGACACTACGCTGCGATGCGAAAGCATGATCCCCTTGGGCTTTCCTGTAGTTCCTGAAGAAAAAGTAATCAGTGCTACTTTGTTGGCTAGCTGTTCGGCTGATAGCGTGGGCAACGCACAGGGCTTTTGGTGCTTCAACATAGATATGCTTGTAAACGGCTCTTGAGCCCCTTGAATCAGAAAAATATTTGTGCTGGGGATATCGAGGTGAGCCAGCTGGATAGCATTCATTAGTCGAGGTACCAGGTCGAGGGAAACAAACACGGCTTTTGCTTGAACATCCATAAGCCGTTGGGCTAATGCCTCGGCCTCGGAGTGCGGATCAACTGCCGTATAGACACCGCCGGCCATAAGAACGCCCAGGTTTATGGCGATAAAGCGAATATCGGCAGATGAAAACACCACGGCTACATTTTCGGGCTGGAAGCTAGCTGGATCAAACTGGAAGGAGAACCCGCGGTCAACTAGCGCTCCAGCAATCGCATTTGCCATTTGCTTTGTCTCGGCAAGATAAATATAATCGCCGGTGGTTGCGTCAATTGCCAGCGGCTGCTCTTTATCGCCATTGCTGGTAGCCTTTGCAAGCCTAGCATCAGCCTGCTCCAGTAAAAATGTAGCAATATCCTTGCTTGGGATGTCAATGTCGGGAAATGCAGAATAAACAGGCATGATATAGTTTCACTCTTGTGGACACGTTAACTTCTTTATTTATAGGGAGCAAGCGCTTCCATTCCCATCATCCATGGGCGCAGTACAGTGGGAATCACAACATGCCCGCCAGGACGTTGAAATGACTCCAACAAAGCAACGACCAGCCGAGGCACCGCCACCGCCGTGGCGTTCAAAGTATGGACAAACATAGTCGAGTTACTGCCACCATCTGTACGAACACGGATTCCGAGCCTGCGCGCCTGATAGTCTGTGCAATTGGATGCACTCGATATCTCGCCCCAGCTCTTTCTCCCAGGCATCCAGGCCTCAATGTCAAACTTTTGGTAGGCGCTGGCACCAAGCTCAAACGTGGGCATTTGCAAAACCCGGAATGTCAGTCCCAAATCGGCAAACAGCGACTTTTGGAACTCTACCAGTCGAAAAAGCTCGCTTTCGCTGTTGTCAGGGTGCGCCAGAGTTACCAGCTCTACTTTGGTAAACTGATGTAGCCGGTAGATCCCTCGGGTATCGCGGCCACGAGCACCAGCTTCAGCTCGAAAGCAATGACTTAGTCCAGCAAGCCGCATCGGCAAAACAGTGCTATCTAAAATCTGTTTCTGCTTCATAGCTACAAGGGGAATCTCGGCCGTAGCTACAAGACAGAGCGGATCAGCAGCATGCTCTTTAGAAGACTCTTCTGCTACTGGCGACATACGGTAGATTTGACTGGCTTCACCCACGTGCTTTGCTTCCGAGCCCAATTGTTCTTCTTCGGAATGAGAGCGTGGCCGGAATCCACAAGCGTCGATTATGCTGGATCGAGCCGCGTCGGGGGTGATATGAGGAGTGAATCCAGCAGCCACTGCCCGGGTCATTGCATATTGAACTAGAGCTAGCTCAAGCAACGCCCCCGCTCCACGCCAATAATGAAAACGGCTTCCTGCCACTTTGGCACCCGCTTCCATATCCACAATCCCCAGCTTTAGCGCCAAATCATAGTGATCCTGAAACTCCACATCCGAAAGCTTGCCACTGTCGTCCAGAGGCACTCTATCAGTGGTATGCAGGTTGCCGTTAACACATACCACCCGCGCCTTGGACTCATCTCCAACCGGCGTGTCGGGATGCGACAGATTAGGGATCTTTGCTGCCTCATATCGCAATCTCTCTTCAACATTATGCAGTTTATCTTTTATAGTTTGGATGGTTTGTTTGGACTGCTTAGCCTGTTCTCGAAGCTTGCTCATTTCACTCTGAAAGTCTGCTGCTTTGCTGCGGGTTTTGGCTACTGTAGCCATCTTTTTAGATACGTCGTTTAGCATGGATCGGTGGGTGTTTGATTCGGTTACTAGTGCCCGGTACTCGTCATATAGTTTGCCTACACGATGCGGCTGAGCATTGTGGACGTTGCGGTTCACGGCATTTTCTAGCAATTGGTCGGCATTGTCTCTAATGAACTTGTAATCGAAAGAAGGCTGAATTAGCGTACGTGCTTGCACCAAGCTTGCTTGGCAAGCCCGTATGTGCTGCCAAGCATACGATCCCGACAACAAACTAGTTGTTTGGCGATATAGCCGCATATACACTTTCAAATAAAGAGAAAAATATCACAGACGCAGAAAACGCGTGTTTAAAATTTTTTCTTTTTTTTTTGTATTTGTAATGAGTTATAATTTTGTTTTGCATGCTATGTGGTCTATGTTTGGTAGAGGCAAATCGACGGTAACATGCTGGTTCTGCAATGAAAAGACACGACTTCCTCGCTCTTCCCTTGACCGCGATACCAAAAGCAACTGGCACTGTAACGCTTGCGAGAACCAAAATATCCTCGACCACCATGGCAACATTGTGGATAGTTTGCCGGAAATGTACTGCGAATCGCCAATAACACCTCGAGCACATCTTCCCGAGTACGACACACCCTTCAACAGCCCGCATTCATTCTGCTCTTCATGTCAACGTAACCAGGAGATGGTATGTAAGCTGCTATCAGCATATTTACCCGATGAAAGCGATCCAGAATACGAAGAGCGACTTCAGAATGCCGAAGAATATACACGGTCGTTGAAGCGCAGATATCCGGTGGTCTGTCAGCAATGTCAGATCAAAGTGGATCAAAAGTTGCAGCAACAAGCACAGTGGCTATATAGACGAGAGCTGGCCAGTGCGTTGCACCGTTCTCAAAGCGCAAGAAAGTTTGCTCCGCAGATACCACCACAGCCCACGCTGCGTCGAAAGCGATTGGTGGCGATGTGGGTCCTATGTGCTTTGGGTTTTCTAGCCGCCTGCCCGCTTTGTGTATGGGGATTGTATGTTGGATTTCTCAGCAGCAGGATCAGTCCTAATGGGTACTGGGCAGGTATGGCGCTGTTGCTGGCCTTTGTAACTCACGTTTCGCGCATGATCAATCCTCTATGGCTATATATTGCGTTTAACCCTGGTGTGCGTGCAGCTGGGCTACCAAAATATAAGAAGCGGGTCACTCATCTTGCATTGCTACGCGGCGTTGCTGCCATACTACAGGTTCCAGGCTGGCATCCGGCATTTTGGTGCTTGGTTTTGGGCTGTGATCTGGTTTTATACATTCGATCAATGGGCTGCTTATATACACAAAACAGTAGACGACCAGCGTCACGGATAAACAGGCCGGTAGGAGTTCAAACAGCTGGATCGAGCAGGACAGCTAGCGCGCTTGATACAGTGTCTGAGCAAACGGAGCAACAGACTTTAATGTCGCTAGAAGGTCTGTCGTTTGGGGCATCCGAGACCAATTTAGATCAAAACGATTCTTTTGTAAATACTGCATTCAGCAGTGCCACCGACTCATTCAGCCAACAGCCATTCTCCACAGCAATCCGTCGCAACCATCAAAAGTACAGATCAAGCATCGATAGTAGCGATGAAGAGAATGCTACGATTAGTGGAGACATATTGACTGATCTAAACACGCTGTCGTTTGGCACCAAACCTTCCTCACAGCCTCCGTCCAATAGCCTGGACGACGAGCTAGCATCTCTACTTGGTGGCCATAAAAGACCGCAGTCCAGTATGCTGAAAAGAGCAAAGGCTAGTGGGGCGGCTTTACAAGCACCTCGACCATTCGAGCCCTTTGTGTTTAAGCGTAACTTGGATACAGGGCTGGAGTCCAAGATGTCGGCATTTTCCTTGGACGACGGGAGTTACCAGGGACTGTTTGGTAGTTCGGCTATGGATAGTCAGCTGCTGTCGGTGTTTCAGCGACTTTTATCGCCGGGTGCAGCCATCGGTGGTTGCATTGTTGGGTCGTGGGTGTTGAGCATGTATGTTCCCTTGGTGGGGTTCTGGATTATTAGACTGGCGCTTTTGTCTCTGGTCGTTGCCTCCTTGCATAGTCGATCTGCCAAACCAGTGTATGGTTATGTTTTGACTGCGCTGGTGGTTGCTTTACCAATGTATGTTACACTTGGCAACACGTATATCGAGGATGCGTCGGTGATGGCTATGCAACCGCTTTATTTAGGGCAAACGAGATCAAGTGTGCGTTGGCAACGGTGGCCAAGCTTCAAACAGACTGCTAGTGAAAAGCTCTCGTATAATGCGGCGGACTGGACCATAAACAAGGGCCTCATTCACCTTATCTATATAGACATTGCAACGGAAATATTTAGTCTCATTTATATAGCATTGACATAAAAATCTAGGGTTTTTGAGTAGAGCCTTTTTGCAAAGAACTTTTGATCAGGATAGGATGGCGATCGCGTAGAGCATGTTCAGAAGTGAATTTTACTTTAAAAGTATTTGGGTCTTCGGAGCTGCGAGGTGCTTGAACAACATATTGACGGATGACTTTTTCCACCTCTGCGGCATGTCTGAGTCGTTTTTCGATTTGTTTGGGTTCAGTCAGCGAACGGTTCGCTTCGAACTCTTTACGGGTTTGGTCTCTAGCCGCTTTAATTATCACTTCATCACCTACATAACTCAAATTAAACACACATGTTTCTTTAAGACAAATGAGATAATGTTACCTGCAAATCTCCGTCGTTGCGTTTTTAGTAGGTGCCGGTATGCCGTGCGTACTTGTTGGGCTGACATGTTTAATTTATGACACTACATTTAGTGTATGACAAATTAGACTAATTTCAATAGTTTTGTGAGAGGGCTATGGGCCAGTAATGTGACCTTGAGAAAATAGGATAAATTCCGCGTTTTCTAGTCTTGGTTTAGTGCCAATCGAGGAAGAGAATAAAAAGCCCCTATCTTTCTTCCCCGTTTTTCACCCCCCAAATAAAGAACGTAATGATGCCAACGATATCGGAGGAGCCCAACAATGAGGCATTAAGGATAGCCGAATCCCTGGAAGCAATAAGCAACGCGATCAACAAACAGGCAGATAAGCTACGAGCAGAACCAACCAAGCTGGAGCCCGCGCTAAACGTACTGCACAAAACCACACAAAGCGGAAAAATAGTAATAACGGGGGTGGGCAAGTCGTATCTTATAAGCCAGAAGCTAGCAGCAACCATGACCAGCATTGGGACACGAGCCATCAGCCTGCATGCAACCGATGCGGTGCATGGGGACCTGGGGATTATTGAAAGGGGGGACTGTTTGTTGGCGCTGAGTTATTCGGGAGAAACTCGGGAAGTCATTCGGGTATGCGAGATCATTAGAGGGTGGGGGGACTGCTGTGTGGTGGGCATGGGCAGATCGAGAGAGTCGCCGTTGGGCGCTATATGCGATGCCTGGATCGAGTGTCCGGTTGATGAGGAGCTTTCAACCAACGTATGTGCTCCCACCATCTCGTCCAGCCTTATGCTGGCCATGGGCGATGCCATTGCGGTCCTGCTGATGCAGAAAAGGCGATTTGGTCCCCTGGACTTTGCCCGTAATCATCCAGGCGGGTTTCTGGGCAAAACAAGCCGGGAATAAATGCATTTATTTTAAGCAATAGAACCATATTCGGCGGGTTGGTGGGAGGGCTTGGGACGTGCTGCCTTGGATAGACGGTCGAAGCATTCTTTAACTTCGTTTTGCCAGTTGATTCGATAGATTACATACCACTGTTGTGCAATAGAAAATACAATAACGCCGGCAGCCAGACCCAGCCACAGCCCGATCACTTCAAGCTTGGGCGGCCCCATTGCCAGGTAAAATCCCAACGGCAGGCCCAGAATCCAGAACGACGGGAAAGACAGCATGGCGCCCAGCTTTTGCTTGCCCAGAGCCCGCAGAATCCCCGAGATCAGTCCGTTCATTCCGTCGTATGTCTGTACGGCTGCGAAATACGGCATCAGCTGCGCGCAGAGCTCGGCAACCGCCTGGTCTCTCGTATACAGGTACCCCCAGTTTTTGCGACAAGCGAATAGCAAGATCGACGACCCTATTCCCAGCACATATCCCATGGCAATGGCCACATGGGCGGAGTAGCGGGCACGTCTATGCCTGCTCAATCCCAACGAGTTGCCGATCCGGGTGGCAGCCGCCGATCCAATAGCTGCCGGAGCCTGGTAGGTGAGGGCCATGGCGGAAAATATACAGGCTTGAGCAGCCAACGAGGTTGGCCCAAATACCGAAGAGCCAAAAGTGACTAGCTCGAAGGCGGCCCAGCTGCAAGCCAGCATGGCGGCACTCGGGATACCCAGTCGGTAGAACTCCCAGATGTTGTCCAGACACTCCCATGAAAACCCACCCCACGCCCTGCGAGCATCGCTAAGGGCGATATACAGGACCATGCCTCCGAACAGCAGCCAGCTGCTGATCACCGTGGTCAGGGGTGCTCCCACAAAGCCCATACCAAATTGGGGCGACCATACCAAAAGGTAGCAGTTGAGTATATGGATGGGCATTACCACCCCCATCACTATGGTGTTGGCACGCATCAGCCCTTGCGCCATAACAAACCGCTTCAGACACTCGAAGGCCACCAGCGGCCAGCTGCCCCACAGCCACAGCCGCAAGAACTGCCCACACAACTCCGATACCTGGTCGGTCTGTCCGAGCAATTTCAGCAGCGGGTCAATAAACATAAACAGCCCGATCGTCGGAACCAGCTGCACAGTGACTGCAAACAGGCCCCGCTGCATATGGAACCCCACCCGCGTCCTATCGCTGGATGCTGTGAACTGTGCGGTACAGAAGGTCTCTAGCGCACAGGCCAGGCCCACGCTAGGCATCAACACGATAAAGTTTATTATCATTGTTCCCAGCGATGCTGCAGCCAGCTCATCCACCCCCAGCTTACCCACGCTCAACAGGCTAAAGAAGTTGAATGAGTTTTGGCACAAATACGACAGTGCCAGGGGTGCTGAGGAAGTTAGCAGCCACCAGGCCTCTTGCTTTATCAGGGCGTTTCGAGGTATTTCATTGTCGGCTAAAGACTGGTCGGCTAGTGTTGCTTCCGATGAACGAGAAACAAGCCGGGATGTCTCGGGCAATGCCCCATCAATCTCCATATAAAACCTTGGGCTCCTTATTTCGCTGAGAAAAGTAAAGAAATACAAAGAAAATACACCAAAAATGGAATCTCTTGCTGGGGGGAGGTTTTATAGCAGTCGTTGAGGAAAGAGTGTACTGGAACAGGGTCGATTTTTTTCCATGACAATCAACTTGTTTTCGTCCACATAAGGGGGTCTATAGCATTGACTTGTAAAGTTATAATCCCCCCAAATATAGCGGAAGACAAAGCGCATTTTATTGTCATCAGCTGGTCTTTATGTACCAATTTCGGCAGTAACTTTTTTTTTTCTGGCTCAGAGACACAGATCTGCAAAAGTGTATATTTCCCACGCACAAACCTTCAAAAATTCCAACAGATGGCGAATACAGATATAAAAAAGAAACAAAGTGCCTAGCAATTGTCTGGGATGCCAAAGTCCTCTGTGCGCTGGCCACCGCCCCAGGGCGAGTCGAACAGCAGCTCAGCATCCGGACCAAGCCCACGCTTAGCAAAGGCCTTCCACAGCAAACACTGGTTTTCGCCACCGGTAAGCTGCTTGTCTGCCTGCAAAATGGCATCGCGGGCATCAATAAAGGAGGGCATGCAGGGCTGCAGCTTCATCCCGTCGACCAGCAGCTGCAGAGTAAGCGAGTTTCCTTTGGTCAAGTCATGCTCGAACAGGTTCTCTGAGAATCCATGCGCATCGATCAGGTTCCACATTACCTCGTAGAGGATCTCGGCCCACACCTCGCCCTTGGCGTGGACTTCCCAGTACAGAGGGCCGTCCATGATGCCGTATGTGGAGGGGTTGGTGGCCATGTTGGTGGAGTAAGGGTACTTGCGGATACCGCGGGCAGCAGAGTATGCGCCCATGGGGATATCGTCGGCACGCGTGTGGTTGGCGTTGAGACGGATGATGGTGGCGAATATGTCGCCCCAGCCCTCGCCCATGCCGCCGGCCTCGCCATACGACAGGCAGTTGGAGTTGGCCGGGCCGCCGGTCAGCCGGATGCTGATTCCATGCGTGTACTCGTGCACCACAATGCCCTGCTCCAGGTCGCCGTCGCGGTACGGCTTCGTAATGTCCCACACGTACATGCGCATCTTGGGGTGGCGGCCATCTGGCGGCGTGGCAAAGTTGGCGTTATTGTACCCGCTGCCATCCTGTGCATTGGCAATCACCGCATCGTTGCCTCGGCCCTTGCCGCTAAAGTTCTCGTCCTGAAAGTTTCCAGCAGCTTCGTCAAAGCCATAGTGGAACATCAGGTCGTGCATAAAGTTGTTGGTGTAAAACAGCTGCGTCACGGCCGCCTCGATGTATGTTTCTGGCTGCTTCTTCAGGTTCAGCTCATAGTCAAACACCCGCTCGGCCGACGTTGGACGGAAGTTGTGCTCCCAGCTGTACCCTCCATCGGGATTCGACTGCGCATATACGTTGTTGCCGGCCGTCTGGTTGCTGCGCGACCATCCTTGCGGACTTGCCTTCGGATCCGCCGGATTCTCCACCAGCTTCCGCTCGCCCTCTGACGGGTCGGGCACGGTCCAGGGGAACACGCGGTATGCCTCGGGCTCCACATAGTGGTTGGTCCAGTCTACCAGCGCATCGACCTTGCCGGTCCGCGCGTTGATCTGCGCGTTCCACCAGTGGTCGTCCTGCTCCACCGTCAGGTCCCACGCTTCCGCCAGCGTCCCGTCGTCCAGCCGCACCAGCACTGCCTGCGCTCTTGCCTCTCCATCTGCCGCAAACCGCCGTGGCAGCCCGCGGAGCAGCAGCTCAGGGTCCCCATCCACATTCGTTGTTGCACTCACCTCCACCTTCTCCAGCTGATGCGGATGCAGGTCGTCGCGGATATGATGAGCCAGACGCCGCAACGCCTCCTTTACCGACAGATACGCCGACTTGCCGTCGCGTGCTGCCAGCACATGCTGCCGTCCTTGCTTTGCCCGGGCAGTATCAACAAAGTCAATAACGTCCTCGTTACCGGGCTGTTCCTGGATATGCAGGAGGTCTGCTCCGTTGATCATATGCTTGACTCTGTCCAGCTCATCAGCTAGCTTGCCAAACGCACTGCTTGCCAAATCCTGCGCGGCCTCCCACGTTCCTGCCACCGCGGCCTCCACGCTTTCTAGCCACCCATGCTCGTTCTCTGGCTCAGGCGCATCGTCTGTTTCTTTGAGTGAGGCAAACGAGCTGCCGGATGAGATCACCCGTCCGTTCTTGTCGACGTTGACGTTTCCATTGCCGTTGACCACCTCGAGTCCGTTGACTACCTGCTTAAAATACACGTGTGTCACTCCTGTATGCTCGCTGCGATACGCTGACGTGACTTTCATCCCGTCCTCCGGTATCCCGTGATGTTCTGATAGATACGCTGCAGCTATCGCAACTTCTGCATCTACTCCGTGTTCACGCTTGCCGCGTAAATGCTGCTTGAACCCGGAGGGTGGCGCTATTTCAACTGGCGGTGAGTGCACTGTATAATGCGCTTGGCTGCGGGATGCTGGCCCAAATGGCTTTACCGAGTTCCGTGGGTTATGGTGGAACCCATGGAAGCTGCTGGCAGAGGCTGCCATCGCCATGCCCAGAACCAGCACTGACTTGACCATTTGCTTGGAGTTGGTCAATCAAATAATGCTAAAAAAAAATACAAAAAAAGTAGGCTTATCCAAGGGTTATATAGTGTATTGAAAATAATAAAGAAGAGAAGAAACGCTTTTCATTCTTTGTATGCTTTCGTTTGCAGTGTCTTTTTTTCCACGTGCATTTTCCTTTCCACTGTATACTGGGAAAAATAATGGATTGCTCAAGTCGCCTGACGTAAATTACGCCGTGGTCATGTGGCCGGCTCACCTGCCTGTATCTACTTGATCCGGTCCCGATATATACAGCCCAGTTTCCGCAGCACAGCTAATTTGATTGCCCAGATCGTGATCTGCAGAATCTCAAAGCGTTCCCTAGCTGCATTCGGAAAAAGGTCGTAGCCTGCACAGTCTAATTGCTTTGATCGAATGGGGGGGCTAAGAATCCACAAGGGTATTGTTTTCCCCAGTATATAGGCTCTTTTGCATAATTGACACCATTCGCAATGCAGCTACCAAAGTGACTTCTGGCACCAGTTCTATTAACATCATTCAAGCCTTTTGCTCTTTCTACATAAAGTTACAATGAGTGGGCTCCATTTAGGAGCAAACCTAATTCTTTCTTGTGTAAATGACCAGCTACCCTTATAATTGCTTGTGTTAAAGGAAAGTTGGGTATAATAGATTTTACTGGCAATTATAGAATAAGCTGGAAAAGAGATCCTGCTTGAACAAGCCATTGTAACCAGTTAATAGTACAATAAGCTTGCTTATGTCGGAAATACAATAGCTGCATATACGTGCACATCATTTGCTGTCACCTGCATATCTATGTGTCCAAAGCTGTCCCCCAAAAAATGGCTTAACATATGAGAAAAAAGGGTATATAAACTCTTGCCAATGGTCCCCGGAACTTCATATCAGTTCATTCCATCACATCTTACAATGTTTGACACTATTCGCGACATAATTTCCAAACTCAAGCTTGAACGGCCTAGCCCGGAGCAGGTCGAAAACATGCTAAACTTCTAAGCCACGCTGCCGCCCAAATGCCACATAGACCTGTTTATTTTTTCTCCACGTGTTCATTCCAATAAACATATTTCACCTAAATATTTCGAAACCTTTATGGTGGCGCAATATTTTTCAGCTGTCGTGTGAGAAGCGGGCTATGCGCCTCATGCTAGTAAAGCATGGCCATTTTTATGGAAACATGCTTAAAGCCACAAATGGCTGGATCTGAATCATTATTTTGGTCAACCATTTTTTCCATTTATTCTCAGAACTCGTAGATTCGCTATCGGTTCCAAAACAAGACAATTCATATGTATATTTGGACGCTGCAAGAGGGGCTTATGTTAATCCCGTTTGCAATGGCAAGAGGTACCAAGATACGCTCCATCTTGGCATTCTCGACTAATCATTCTGCTGTCTTTCCGCCACACGAAGGAATTATAAATATAGACCGTGGGGGAAAGAAGTTTTTTCCCTTCATTTTCACATTTTTCAGTTTATCATGGGGTGCCAGAAATGCCGCGGATGGGAGGACAGCATTTGCTGTTTAAGCCTAAACGAGCCATGCGCCTGCGACTGCCATTCTGCATGCGATTGCGCGTTCTGTCATACAGTTGAGCTCAAAGCCCGCTCACTGCCTGCTACTAGTACTTCTACGCGGTCCACAGCGCTACGGATCACGTCTGCCTTGCGGCTAGAGTCCAGATCCAGCCTATCATACAATTCAATGCATGACAATCGGCCCTTGGGAATAGCCAGGCTTTCGTCGGACGAACATAAGGCTGAGAAGGTTCGGCGGTGGTCTTTGCGAAACTCTAGCCTCAAACCATTGCGAATGTTTGCTTAATCTCTAATTTAACACTAATCTCGGCACAGCATTTTTATTGGATTTTAAGCGTATTTATTATGCTGATTAAATGGAAAAATGACTCAGCATATATGGCGGCTGAATTATTTCAAACAGACGTGGTTTCCCAAGTATGAATCATTGGGGAAGGTCTGGTCGCAGTAGGGACAGGTATAAGGTTCGCCGTAGCACACTAGAATGTTGATGTTCTGCTTGATCGCCATAGGGAAGAGTGCAAGATTTGGAGTAGAGATGCTCTGAAACAAAAGGGAAGGAGTCTCTCCATCTCTTTATATACTCAATGCTGTTTGAATGCCATATCTCTAGAACATACCGCTTGTACGGGAGTTTGAATAGGCGGCATTCAAACTAACAATGAGAGAGCGGTGCAACAGCAGAACCCCTGCCAGGTCATTCACGACGGAGAATGCACTTATCTTTACCTATAGCCAACCTTTTGTCTCTTCTAATCACAAGATATGAGATTGCATGTAGAGCAAAGAGTCATTGTGAAGGTAGGGCAAAATCCACTTGATTCAAATGTAATATAATCAGCGATAGGCAGCAGCATGCAACAAGATTAAACAATGTAAAGGTGGCCTGCATCTCCATGCTACAGCACAAAAGGAGGTCACGACATTTAGGAACTTGAATTGCCTCAAATGGTATTACCAACCACATGAAAAAAAAAAATCTAAAGTGGAACGCGGGCATAGGCACGACGCCACATGGAGTCGATTTTTTGCAAATAGAAGGTCCCAGGAGCCAGCTCATTAACATTGCCAGTAGGCTCATAGTCCTGAGCATTATGGGTCTTTTCACGCAACTCCATGACCCTCTCGAACTCGGCGGGAGAAACCTTCAGGCGCTTATCCAGCCGGTTAGCCAGATCCATCGTCCTGGCAATCTTGCTTGTATCACCACGGACCCGGAACGAATAGGTTGAGGCGGCGCAGCCGGAGCCGTACGAGAACAACGCAATACGTTTGCCTTGCAGCTGCTCGGAAGGAACCTGGGAGAGCAACGAGGCGACGCCAAAGAACACGGATCCCGTGTACATATTGCCGATGTTGCGGGCAGCCAGCAATGAGGGCTCGGTCTTTTGAGCAAACTCACTCTTGCTTACGCTGATAAACGCCTTCTCGAGCACCTTGTTGCCGTAGCTCTCTTCACGAGACACATCTTTGAACTGCTGCACTTCGGCAAATGCCGCCGCGTCTGGCGAGCGCATAAAGTCGTTGAATGCCATCCGGGCAAAGCCCTTGACCACCTGCTTGGTGTAGGGCGAGTGGAACACCATATAGTCCACGTCCTTCAGCGAGGGATTCTCGACCTTGGCGACCTTTTCGAGCTTCTCCAGATACGCCGTGTACGCGTGGTCCACTGCACGCAGATACGAGGTCACCGACAGCGGGCCATCGACCGTAGGGAACTCTGAGGACATGTTGGGCTTGTAAAAGTCGTAGATGTGCTCCATAAACGTGCCGCGCAATGGGAACTCCAGCGCCAGCGGGGCGTCAGGACCAATAAGGATGCATGCGGTGCCGCAGCCGCCCGAGGAACGGGCGTTGCCGCTAGCATACACGGCAATATCGCCAGCAACCACCAGGGCCAGGCGGCCGTCCCAGGCTGACGAGTCCACCCACTGGCACGCATTGAACACTGCCGATGTACCGCCATAGCACGCGTTGGTGGTATCGATTCCCTCCACGCTAAAGTTGCCCGACTCCTCGAATAGCTGCATCAGCACGGTCTTGGTCGACTTGCTCTTGTCGATGATGGTCTCGGTGCCGACCTCCAGCCGCCCAATGTCGCTGTACGATATGCTGTACTTTTCCATAAAGTTCTGCACTGCGGTCAGACTCACCGAGGAGATGTCTTCGCGGTCGTCGCAGAACGCCATCTTGCTTTGGCCCAGCCCAATCGTGTACTTGCCGGTCGACACCCCGTCGTGCTGCTCAAGCTCTGCCTGATCAACATACTACACAGCCGGCCTTAGTATACATCCCATGCTAGAACGCTAAGATCAAGCGACTAGATTGCACTTTTGTGGCTGCAGATCATGTTCAAAAGCAGCAGCAAAGTGCATTGGCTGCAAAGCATCAAGTTCCCTGTTGCTTGTGCAATGAGCTTTGCTGCTCGAAATTCAACTTACACGGCTGGGGAAATAAACATCCATGGCAATAATGCCAACGTTTTCGGCGCGAGTAGACATGGTTTCTAAGCTTGTTTACAAGGAGAAGAAAAAAAGAGTTACCAAATATTTGAAGAAAAGAAAAAAAGGTTTTTTTCTTGAACCACCAAAATAAAATGGGTCCTTTTGTCCAATCATAAAAAAAGCCCAGACTATAGAAAAAACTGACCAACCATTAATGTCCACAGGTAAACGTAAACAAGTCCCTCAAGTCCGAAATAGCTCAGTTGCCCACAAGCTGTTGGTTCTCATCTAAATGTTATGGCTTTCTAGAAGCCTTTTTGTCCACATGGGTTCAGCAGAAATTTACTAGGCTTGGCATTCACATGCCTAAAATCATCTATATATAGCCTATGCCTGGCGGAGTTCGCTCAAGGCCTCGGTGAGCCTGGCGTATTCAGGCGTGCCCTCAAAGGACTCTTTGCACTTTCCAATCAGTCCCCGCAGCAGCATCTTGGACTTGTGCTTCCAGTCCGCGCAAATCGGCTGCTCAACCGCGGCCATCTTTGGCTCTGAAGGCTCCGCATCGGCGCTGCCCTCTGCGGCTGGGCTGGATATCTGCTGGTCTCCAGGCTCCGTGGTAGCCACCCGGACCACCTGGGTTTTGCTGCCCAGGTTTTCGTACATGGATACCAGGTCCAGAGCAGCTGCCACCGCATCCTTGAATACCGGCGGCGCATAGGCCACCTGAGGGAGCTGCGAAAGGCAGCGGTACGCCTTGATGTAGCAGTCCAGGCAGTGGCTAAAGTCGCGCCGCCAGAACCAATAGTCGGCCATGGCGCGCCACACAGGCGCCGAGCTGGTAATCCGCGCCTCGATCTGCTTGACCAGCAGCCGCTCGGTCAGCATGTTCAGCCGCTTCCGCTTGCTCTCCGCCTCGGCATCGCTGAGGCCCTGGAACACCGCGCCACGTGTCTGCAAGCTAATGATCCTGCGCAACGCATCCAGGTCCACGCACTCGGCACCCATCTGGGCCACGCGCAGGTCGATGATCTTGCCCAGGGCCTGGATGGCCAGCGGCAGCATGCCCATCGACAACGACACGTGCAGAAGATTGGACCACACTTGCCACGACTCATTCAGGAACTTTGTCGCCATGCCCAGGACACGCAGGGCACGGATCCTATACTCATCCCCCATCTGCAAATACACCGATGCCAGGTTGTTCCACGACTCCCCGTTGTTCTCGTCAATGCTGACCACGTGCAAAAACGCCTTGGCAGCCGTGGGCCAGTTTCCTTGCTTCATGGCTGCGCAGCCAAGCATATACCACGATCTCTCCGACATGGGGTTGAGATACACGGCCTTTTCGTAGCATTCGACGCACTCGGCATACTCGGACCGTTCAAAGTGGTAGGCTCCTAGAGACCGCATGGCTCGAGCGTACCGCTGCCCAGAGATCTCCCAGGCATGGTGCCAATGCTCCGGATTCTTTTCGAAGTCTCCCAAAACACACCACAACTTGGGGCTATCAGGGTGCTCTTTCATTTCGCGATGAACGATCTGCTCGGCAACCTCCGACTGCCCTAGCAACGCATAGCAGTAGATGACATCGTCCCACATTTGCAGCCGCTCAAAAATATCCAAGGCTGAGCGGATGACTCCCAGCTCCATAAACATCGTGGCCAGCTCACGCTCCAGCGTCCATTGGTTAGGCATGGACAGTGCAAACAGATAGTGCAGGCGTTCGGCGGCTCCAGCCTCCTCTGTGTTGGGCAGCGGGTGGGTGATTTGATCCACCAGTTGCTGCATCTGCAGGGTGGCACGTTGCACGGTGCGCGTCTGGTTGGACTCTAGCCGGGACCGCAGCAGCAGTCCCATCGTGTACACCGACCAGTTGGTCGGGTTCTGCAGCACACGAGTCACAAAGGGCATCATTTGCTCCGACGTCAGGCCATGCGCCGGGTTCTCATTCTGCACGTTCAAGCAGAATGCCAGCAAAATGCACTTGTCCAAGACGTTCAGATCTCCTTGCATTTTTGCCTCATCCATAGCATCGCTAAACTTTATGTTCTCCAAAAGCACATCGTCGTTCAGGTCCATGGCTTCGGGTAGCTTTTTATGTGCGCCATCCACGCTCCGTGTGCTTTGCGCCAACAGCACTAGCTGGGTGACGTCGAATTGCTGAAACCGCGTACGTTTGCCCTTGGCTCCGCTCATCTTCCAGTGCAGTCCGCTGGCTGCTTGCGCCAGCGTGATGTACCGCTTGGAATCTATGGGCATGCTGTGCTGTGAGTACACCACGCCCAGCTCAAGCAAAAACCGGGCCCACAGCTCGCGATCAGCCACCGATTTCCACTTATCGTCGTCGGCATCGCTCTCAGGAACCGGCGTGCCCTCATCAGCAGACTCTTGCGGCTGCTCGGTATCCGGCAGCTCAATCTGCATCTCGCTGTCCAGCGGCTGGTCCATGCCCGCCATAGCGTCATCCGGCACCAGCTGCCCAAGTTCGTCGGCAGTGCTTTTGGGAATCTCCGTGGCTGGTGACTCTGGCAGGTATTTACGTGCTTCATCAAAGTGCCTTATGATCTGGTCCAGCAGATTTTGTGCCGGATAGTCCAATATGCTCTGCTGAATCAACAGAGTACGAGCAGCCCACCACTGTGCGGATGGTATCACCTTGTCACGTTCCTGCCCATACTCTGCCGGTATATCAACTAGTAGCAGTCTTGCCAGATACAAGTAGAGAGGGCGAGGCGTCAACTCGTATGCTTCCTCGCCATCAACCTCCATGAGCTTAATCAGCGTCTGATCAAGTGCCTTGCGCTCACTGCTCTGCTTGGCACCCAAATACACCCGTCCCAGCTGCTCACGCCGCCCAATCTCATGTTTATCCGCACCCTCTGGCACCTCTAAGGGCGCAATAGATATATACGCCTCAACCCACCGTTCAGCCAGAGGCTTGGGCAGCAGTGCTGCCGGATCCAGTCTTAGCTCAGGCCCAGTCCAGTTGGTCTCAACAAATGCTTGCAAGCAGGCAGCTCCAATAAATGTTATCTGCGACCATAAGGAATGTCCTTGCTCGCTGATAAGCTGTTTGACCAACGTGGTTACTAGCGGCCCGATATCTGAGGCCGAAAACTGCGGATCAAATGGAGACGGGACTTCCAACCCGCTTATACTCGTGTCTTGCGTAAGATCTGTACCGAATACGGCGCGGGCAGTTGCACTTTGCAAAGCTGCTTCGTAATCACCGTTCACCAGCTGCGTGCCTAGCTCGCAGCTATCGGTGCTTGGTATTGCGCTTCCAAGAAGAACACACTTTTCAACTGTACTAAAATGCGTAGATTCCGTCATTTAAAATTTTTTTTATAAAGAAAAAGCTGGAAGAAAGAGCTAATCTGTGATCAATTTCCTTTAAACCGCAGTTTTGGAGAAAAAGGATGTCTTTCTTTTTTCAACTCTTTTGAATAAATATAAAATGCTAATTCACGTAAAGGTAATTTACATTCAGATGCAAAACTAAGCTGTGGCTTTATCTCAAGCGCTACTATTTTTTTTTTGCTAAGCTATATCCTTGACTTGTAGACGCTCACTGGCAAAAAAGTAAGTATCGGACTTGGAACTGCTTGTGGCCAATATACTAAGCAGGCATACTAAGACGTTTACTTGTGTAGATTGATATCGATATTGAGCCAAAAGCGAACGGAGAGGCCATTAAAAAGGAGGTTGAGGCTAAAGAGGGTATTCCACCACCGCAGCAACGGCTTATTTATAAGGGAAAGCAGGTCAAGGAAAATGAAGAAATAACAGAGTATAACATTGTAGCTGGGTCAATTGTACATTTGGTGTTGGCTCTTCGTGGTGGTATTTAGAATAGCAAAAGCCTGTCCATATGAGTTGCCTATATTAGCTGGTACCCTTTTAGCCTCTTTTCCACTCTCAGTTTAATAAAAACTCTTCTATTAAAGACATTCCTTCCCCCAAAAAAATACGTTATTAGTAAACCCGCTTAAAAGGCGGAACAGCCTTGCACTCGTTTTCGTCCAAAGTGTTGGAAATTACGGCACGGTACTTGAGCTCCACGGGCTGATCAACATCCTTGTGGTACGAAAGCGTGTGCTTCATCCACTGCTTATCATCGCGGTCAGGGAAGTCCTCGCGAGCATGGGCACCACGCGATTCTTTACGAGCCACTGCCGAGTTTATGGTTTGCGATGCGCATGTAAGCAGATTGCGCAGCTCCAGAGTCTCGATCAAATCAGAGTTCCAGATAAGCGAGCGGTCAGCGACCCGCACTTGCGAGTACAGATCAGAGACCGACTTCATATGCTTCACGCCCTCCTCCATGACATCTTGGGTGCGGAACACTGCCGCATGGTTCTGCATTGTCTTTTGCATCTTGAGGCGCACTTCGGCTGTCGTATGCTTGCCATCTGCCGTGCGCGCATAGTCCAGGTCCTTGATCGACTGATGAGTTACTGACGCGTCTATTTCGCGGTGTGGCTGCTGGCGCTCGAACTTGGACGCAATGTCGTGAGCCACTGCACGGCCAAACACCACCAGGTCCAGCAGAGAATTGGCACCCAGGCGATTGGCTCCATGCACCGACACACAGGCTGCTTCGCCAGCAGCATACAGGCCAGGCACGACCTCGTCCTTGCCGTCAGCGGTCTGACGCAGCACCTCGCCTGTGTACCGGGTAGGAATGCCGCCCATGTTGTAGTGCACCGTGGGCAACACTGGAATGGGCTCCTTGGTCACGTCAACACCGGCGAAAATGCCCGCCGTTTCTGAAATACCCGGCAGACGCTCAGCAAGCACGTCCGGCGGCAGATGGTGCAGCTGCAAATAAATGTGGTCCTTTTCAGGACCCACGCCACGACCTTCACGGATCTCCATCGTCATTGAGCGCGAGACCACGTCGCGAGAAGCCAGGTCCTTGGCAGTTGGCGCATAGCGCTCCATAAACCGCTCTCCTTCCGAGTTGACCAGGTATCCGCCCTCGCCACGGCATCCCTCCGTCATCAGACATCCGGATCCGTAAATTCCCGTGGGGTGGAACTGCACAAACTCAAGATCCTGCAGCGGCAAGCCTGCACGCGAAACCATTGCCATGCCGTCACCCGTGCACGTGTGCGCCGACGTGGCCGAAAAATACGCCCGGCCATAGCCGCCCGTGGCAATCACCGTGTTATGGGCACGGATGCGGTGCAGAGTGCCGTCCTCCTGGTTAAGCGCCAGCACGCCCCGGCACACGCCGTCCTCCATTAGCAGATCCAAGCCAAAGTACTCGACAAAGAACGTTGCATCGTATTTAAGCGAGTTTCCGTACATCGTATGCAACATAGCATGGCCCGTACGGTCGGCAGCACAACAGGTCCGACGAGCCTGCCCGCCCTTGCCATATTCCAAAGACTGGCCACCAAAGGGCCGCTGGTAGATGATTCCCTCGGGAGTACGCGAGAACGGCAAGCCCATATGCTCCAGCTCAATAACTGCCTTGGGCGCTTCACGACACATATAGTGGATGGCGTCCTGATCGCCCAGCCAATCGCTACCCTTAACTGTATCGTACATGTGCCAGCGCCAGTCATCCTTGGTCATATTGCCAAGAGCCGCATTGATACCTCCTTGCGCTGCCACGGTATGAGAACGCGTAGGAAACAGCTTGGTTACGCATGCCGTTTTAAATCCAGCCTCGGCCAGACCCATCACAGCACGAAGGCCTGCTCCTCCTGCTCCCAAAACCACCGCATCGTAGGTATGGTCGATGACCTCGTACTTTGGCGAAAATGTGTTGGTCGCCTCTTGAGCACGCAGCGGCTGTGTGCCTATCACACCAAGTGCCGAACGTGACGAATGGAATTTGCGAGTGCTTAACTAAATGTTCATGATTAGCTTTAACGCTTTATGGAGAACTATGCCGTTAATACTAACCACTGCCTTGGACAAACGAGTGTGAATTCGTGAACTAAGCATTTTTTCGAAAGAAGAAAGCGTTTCATCTTATCGGAAAGTTTTTCTCTCCCACTTGATAAGCACAGGCCAATACCGCCTGAATTCTCCGAAGCGGCTCGCTCAAATCGAGCTGCCAAACTGATTGGGTTGGACCGAGTTGGTCTTACAAAAAAGTCCTCTTCTCTTTTCCACGATTTCTTTCTTAATGACTAGGAGCTCAAAGAAGCATAGAATGCAAGATGATATCCAGCCTGATACAGCAAGCACGACCAACAAAGGCCCACAACAAAAGTCGCTGGGTGCATTTTTTCCGAGCAAGAAAAGCAAACCCGGTAATACAGCCGCAGTAGACCAAGTGGTGTGGAAGGAAATAGGCAAGACATGGATGGGCAAATGGGGCTCACCTTCAGCATCGAGTAAGTTTGCTGCATTCGACCTGGACTTTACTCTGATAGCTATCAAGGGCAAAGGGCGGTTTCCCAAGGACGCCAACGACTGGCGTTTCTTCCATCCGCAAGTACCTCAGTTGCTACAAAAACTGCATGAAACCGGCTACCGTATCGTGATTATTTCCAACCAAAATGGGCTGAAGCCCGGCAAAGATAAGGCGGAGATTAGCAAGAAGGGCATAGAGTACCGTACTAAAATCAACAATATTGCGAGGGCGCTGAATGTTCCCTTTACCATATTTGCAGCAATTGACAAGGACTATATGCGTAAGCCGAGTCCCGGGATGTGGCACCTGGCACAGCTCGATAATGATATGCAGGTTGATAAGGCCAGCAGCTTCTTTGTTGGCGATGCTGCTGGACGACCCAAAGGATGGTGTCCGGGAGCTATAGCCGACTTTAGTGACTCTGACCTGGCATTTGCTCGCAATGTCGGTGTGCCGTTTTACACGCCAGAAGAAATCTTTGGCAAATGCGATCCAGAGAACCTGCAGTTGCCTGAGCCGCAAGAGTGGCCAATTGTTCGGTTTGCTCCTCGAAAGTTTGCTCCCAACCTGACTCTGCATAATGAGCTGATGGACTCGGTAACTCAGCATATCGAGGCGGCCAAGGAGGCCAAACGCGGCCTGCTCATTATGCTTGTTGGGCCGCCGGCATGCGGCAAGTCGACATTTACCCACAAGCATTTGCTTCCACTAGGCTGTGAGCGCGTAAATATGGACGAGCTGAAAACGCGCAAGAAATGCGAGGATGCGGTACGTAATGTGCTTAAAACCAACGGTCTGGCGGTTATCGACAACACCAATGCTGACGAGGCTGCTCGGAGCCCATTTATTGCCATTGCTAGCGAGAATAGCGCCGAATGCATTGCGGTGATTTTTGAGCATGAGTCGCGGGACTTGGCCATGCACAATAATAGCTTTAGAACGCAGCTGGTTCAAGCACGCTACTTTAACAGCAGCGATATTTCCCTATATGGTGTACCTAGCCCTGCGGATCGTGTTCCTGAAGTTGCATATCATAGCTTTTTTAAGCGTCTGTCGTTGCCTAGCACTGCTGAAGGATTCTCGAAGGTCCTTCAACACACCTTTGTGCCAGTTTTCGAGTCTGTGGAGGATGAGAATCTATGGCGCCAGTACTATTAACATGACTTTTTTTTTATTAGCACCCCATACTTTATTGACAATTTGCAATAACAAATATCAACTCAATCTTAAAGATTGGCGCGGTGATTATAAATTTAGAGAATGAGCGAGCAGGAGGTTCTTTCACATCTACGTAGTCTACGAGCTAGCTGTGCCCAGGGACTAGCATGGAGCACATCACTTATCTGGGCCGAAAAAGCACTTTTATTATCGAGTTCCTTGGACGACTTGTTGTGGCTAGCAGACGCACTGGTTACAAATGGACAGTACCGTCAGGCGGAAGAGCTACTGGTCAACCCTGCATATATACAAATGGTGCACAAGAGCCCGACAGGCCGGTATTTAGCATCAGTAGTGGCCATGCGATTGGGAAGAGCAGAAGATGCGCTTGCATTGCTCAGCCGCGATACTCGACAGGACTTGAACCAGCAGGATGGCGATACTCCACTACTGTCACAAACACCGACCGGAAACAAGCGGCCCACACAGCTGAAAAGCGACTTGGTGAATATGACATCGCTGCTGGATCCTCCAAATATTACTGCGGCTGAAGGAAGCAAAGCGGATCTTGAAACCGTGCAGCCGTTCAATCCACAAGCATGGATGATGTATATGCAGGGAGCAGCAGTGATCCAATTAAGTAATGTGGGTGCTACCGAAACCACTCCTGGAATCAAGCAGTTGCTACAACAATACCCTGCCGACTCGCAGCTTGCAGCTTCTGCAGCTAAAGGCGCTCAATCAACGCGGCTTTCAGGACTGGACGCATTGGCGGCACGTATATGGACGGAAGCGGTCCGTTTGGATCCGCGGTGCTGGGAAGCATGGACAGGGCTTCGTGACCATGGACTGCTTACTGCTGGAGAAGAAACCGATCTTATCTACGACGTGAACTGGTCTCAAGTATGCGGGCCATCGGCAGAGTTTTTCCAAAACTACTGCTTAGCTACCCAGCCATATGCCAAAACCAACGAGCAGGCCATACATTCGCTGCTTTCTCGATATCCAGCCTTAATCAACGATCCGTCGCTGCGCACCATCCATGCTGCACGCCTATTGTTGCTGGGTCAGGCACGTAGCTGCTTAGAACACACCACAAGAGCACTAGAGCTGAGACGAGTGCCGGACCCAAGCACAACTGCAGTCCATATAACTGCGTTAACAATGCTGTATGCTAAAAACGCGTTGTTTCGGATTGCTCATGAGTTGGCTGAGGAGTTTGGCCTGTCGGCTATCAAGCGTGCTGAAACCGAGCCTCGAGACACCGGCAGCGGGCCAGCCAGCATGGTGGAGAGTGGCCAGAAGCCGAGCTTCCCTTTATCGACGCCGCGAGGATCAGGCGTGGCGGCAGCAGTTGCCGGCACTGGAAGACTGCGGTCGGGAGCCCGCGGTCTGCTGGTACCCGAGACCCCGTCCAAAACTCCCGGGGCGTTTAGTGCGCCCATGCCAACCCACTCCGCATATACGACAGGGTCGACAGGCTATGTGGCAGCACGATCGGTTGTGCAGAGCGCCGAGGCAACTGCGCTTGCGGCATGGCGTGGCCTGTGGGGGCTTCCGACCTGGACGCATGCAGGGCCGCCGGTACTGGCCACTTACTCGAGCGCCCTGGGTCCCCTACAGGCCGTAAGCGCTGAGTCATCGTCGTTGCTGAATACTTTGACCACGTCCAGCGTGCAGGCCGTGGGCTACTCCACCCAATACGAGTTTGCTGGTGCGTCATTGGCGTGGTATGCAATTGGCTGCTACTACCTGGTAAGCGCTTTGCTGATGGCTACTCCTGAGGCGGTGTGCCATGAATGGGTAATGACTGCAAATGTTACGGGAAACTCGATGAGTGAGCGGCAGTCGGGAATGGCTGGATTGGCGTCGATGCGCCGTAGCTTGCCTTTGTCTCCGGAAGCTGAGCGTGCTCTGGAAGAAGCACGGAGATGGCTGGCCAAAACCACATTGGCAACTCCACGGAGCGTGGTTGCGTGGGTGGCCTTTGCCCATACGTTTATTGTCTCAGGGGAATGGGAGGCAGCAACTCGGGCGTTGCATACAGCCGTGGGCTTGTGTGGATGCGATGGCGTGGTGCACGGCGGTGGCCGTGACACTCCAGCCCAAACATCCAACAGACTACCTCATAATGCGGTTCGTGGTACAATGCTGGCACATATTCCGCTGAGCAGCCTGGGTGGCGTGTACTTGCAAATGGGCGATTTGGGCATGGCCGAATCCTGCTTTAATGCGAGTGCGCAATGTCTGAGTGGATATTCTGTTTCGGAATGGATTGCTGCATGGAAGCCTGTGGTAGACGCGGTGAAGCACTCTCAGGCCCTATCGTGGTGTCTTGAAAACAAGGAGATTCCTGAAGGAGCCATCTACACAGCATCGCTGTCAGATGCACAGCTGCTCAATGACCTGGGTGCCATGCACTACAGTACCAATAACCTGACCCATGCCCGCTTGCTATTTATGCTTTCGTTGCGCGCCTTGCTTGCTCAAGCAGATTCTAAAATGGACTCATTGTTTATTGTCGGCAACAAGCGTACGACTAAACTGCCTGCCGAAACTCGAGCATGTTTGGCACTGGTCAAGCACAACTTGGGAAACACTTTGCGCAGACTAAACGAGTTTTCGGCAGCTCTAGAGTGTTTGCAGGCTGCGTATGAGCATGCACCTAATGAGCCGGCAATATGGATATCGCTGGCTTTTTGTCGGCATTCGAGGGCAGTGGCAGCGTACCCTGACACCGCTAAATGCTCTGATGATTTGGACCAGGCTATTGAAATGTACCATCGTATTTTAGCCGAGCAGCCGGGAGATTCGGCAACTACGGATTTGCTGTCTCTGGCCCTGGAAATGTCAACCTGTACCCATGACGTTATTCCTACAGCCATTGATCCACTGCTGCCAGACGAGTCCTTTGCATTTGCTTTGCGTGATCCTGACGAAATAGGACTGCTGGCGCTCAATTCTTTGGCTGTCGATGACAGCAATGAGGTGCAAGAAAGTGACAGCTCACAGCAAAGTGAGGATAGCGATGAGGCTATGGATATTGAAGAAGACACAGACAGTGAACTATAATAAACTACTGCAATGCTCGCCGCATCAGCCCACCCTTGGCACGTAAAGTGGAGGCGCCAATGCCACCGTCAATTTCTAGAGACAAGTACGGCGCTTCTTGAATGCCCAAATTAACCTCCTCAGGTTCGACTGGGAGCTTGCGTTTTTTGTCTAACCGCCTGCGTTTGCGCAAGTTGGACGCGTTGGCGCTGCTTCCCATGGCTCGTTCGGCAAATCCGCCATCAGTCATTGACCATACAGGCATTTCTAGACCAAAAGCGCCTGTTCCTGGCCCCTTTACCAAGCCCACCACCCGAGACAGAATGTCTGTGCCAGCACATACAAGCAGCGGTGGCAGCAGCAATAACAGGCGGTTTTCAGCCACATCTATGGAGCGTACCACCGCATGAGCAACAAATGTCGTGGTATTGACATTGGGCTGGCCATAGACTATACGCGGTAGCGTGCTGGCGTTCTCATGCTTTATAGATCCATCGTTGGCAGCATCGGTAGTGGGAGCAAAAATACGAGATCCGGGCTCGCTCAGCTCTATTGCCGCCTGTGTACTGATGCCGTTTGTGTATAGCCCACGAATCATCTCATCGGTCCATACATGAGTGGTGGACATTCGGGCCACGCACACAAGTCCAACCAACGTGCCATTAAGCGCTCGTAGAATCTGGCTAGGCGGAACGTCCTCTTCGCCCATCCAAATAATCAAGTCCGTCCATGATATCGAAAAGGGTTGTTGGGCAGCAATAGGCACGCTCATGTTCCATTTGGGCTCAAGTATCTTGTGTACTGGTAAATGTGAGTATTGGACAGCACCTGCTTGCTTGCTGCTTCCCGAATGGCCGGCATAAAGATGTGATAGCAAGGATAAGGTGCGCATGTCGGAAGCGTTCAGTCGAAGTCCCTTGCGGTTTACCGGTGGTTCCAGGGCAACTGGCGAGGATAGCGACAAGTCGCCCATTTTAGGCTCCAGCTCACCTGCCCTCAGGGGCTTGTGACGTTGCTGGGTTGCGCATAGCTCTTGAACAGCCCGCTCAAAGCTCATTGCCGAAATCCATGCCACTTGTGGATGGCAATTATCGATAGACTCAAAGTCAATCAACGGAATCATTCGATCGACTTCCAGCACACCAAAGCCGTTATCTTTGCTTTCTTCAGAGTCTGCAAGTGCTACTGCTGGATCATAGATCTGGACATAGTTGGTAGGGCGCACTTGCTCGCATAGCGAGTAGTGCAAGTCCAGGCCAAGATTCTTGATCCATCCTTGTGTGTTGACTACCAGCGGAATAATAGAGTTTGGCTGTGTGTTTTGCTCGCGACTCACATAGTCACGATACACATTGGCCAGCTTCTCAATCGCCACCACATAGCGGTCAGGATCGTTTTTGGGAGACACCACGCCCATATACACTGCATGCACAAACTCCCTGTGCATCGTATGTGTGAATGGCGGGCCAAGTACCGGCGAATCAAGCAAGGTAAGCGATAAAGCTCCAGAAGCAGCGAACTCGGATTGACCCAGATCAGTGTCCATATAAAACACCTGGCCAAAGCGATCAAGCAGCCGGTTGGTCAGCAGCCGACAAAAGGTGGATTTGCCCAGTCCCTGACCTCCAGCAACCACGTAGATGGGCGCGATAGACTCGAATTCGTCGTTTAGCTGTAAGGGTGCTTGACTGGCTTGGTCTAAAACATCAGTCCAGCTTTGTGGAGACTGTACCAGCTGCAGCTCCTGCGTCAGATACAATATCGGTGTTGCACCAGGAACACTCAGCACCATCTGCAACCGGTGCTCGTCGACTACCTGCTCAACTATTGTTTCAACAACTATGTCTTCCTGAGTATCGGTAGTATTACTGGGCTGGCTGCTATCCTGGTCGCTGCTATCCGAACTCATATCAACATCCTTGTCTGCACACATGTCTTTGGTCAGGGCTTTGATCCGGCTCAAGGCAAGCCGCCGTTTTGCCGATTGCTTGGGCAAGACCACGCCCTTGCGCTCCCACAAGGGCTTGATCCGGAACAATGGCGAGTAAGCAGGCATCACTGTGCCTATATTATTTAAGCCGCAATCTACCGTGCGCAACACTGCCACCACTTTGCACTCTTCCTCAATCGTACCATTCCACAGCTCACGGATTTTGGCAATATCTCCATCATCACTTTCTTTATCTAAGCTGGTCTCATTTGCTCGAAGACAGGCTAGTGGGTGGGATGTCGGCGAGTATACCCGGGACCACCCACTCGCTGTATTGATCGTATGTTCGTATACTGAAACAGATCCTTTAAGCACACATACATCGACGATTCCCTGCATAGTAATCAGTTGGCCAGACTGCATCCCCAGAGCCACCGCATACCGCTGCTTCTCATGCGGTTTGAGAAGCGCCAAAGATCCGCTCTGTGTATCAATGCCAATATGAATGAATGGCGCAGAGTTGGGATCCCATGTAGTAACTATAGGCAGAAAGCTCTGCTTTGGCTCTATGCTACGTTGTGGCGAACGCAAAGGTATGGGGCTGGGTGCTTGGCTGGTAGTTTGACTAGTGCCGGCTGTTCGTGAAGATCGAGATCGAGGTGTAAACACCCGTGAACTAGTACGAGAAGCACGCGACTCCATTTACTAAATTGAAATTACCGAAGAAAAGAGTTTTTTTTAACGTACCAGATCAAAGTTGATTGATTAAATGTGGCCGCAGTTGTATGTGTGTGTGGCATATACAACTTTTTTTTTAGTGGTTTCTTCTTTTAATAAGATGACTATTGTGGACATTGATCAAACGGCATCAGTTTTCCTTGATAGCTTAAAGACTGGGAGTAACTCGGCATATGACCGGCTGGTGATAGGAGCTGCCATCCACCAGAATGGATCAGTATTGGTGGTGCAGCGTGCTGCTCATGAACGGTCTTTTCCCAACCAATGGGAGATTCCGGGAGGAGGGGTTGACCCAGGCGAGACCATCAAGGAAGCTGTCATCCGTGAGGTTCGTGAGGAGACTGGACTGGATGTCACCCAGATAACTGGCCAGTTCGCCAGCTTCGAGTATCTCACTTCAAAGTACCAAGAAGGGCAAAGCGATGATGTGGATGTCAAGCAGCTGAGTGTAAGATCACTGCAGCTAAACTTTTGCGTAACCGTGCAACCGGGACAAACGGTGAAGCTGGCTCCCGAGGAACATCAAGCGTATTCATGGTGCACTCTACAAAACATCGACGAATACCAAATGACTTCCGAAATGAAAACCGTAGTTTCCAATGCACTTGCAGCTATCAAATAAAAATTTATTCTTTCTTGGATGCCAAATGGGGATTGCCTAGAGCATTAAGACGCTCGACTAGAGGAGGATGAGAGTACGTGTAAGCAGAATAAATAGGATCGGGATTCATAGTTGCCTTGTTCTCAATCTGCAACTTTATCAAGCATGAAGCCAGGCTCTTTCCGTATCCGAGATTCTTTGAGAACTCATCAGCTTCAAACTCATGTTTGCGCGACATCACGTTGACTGCAAACTGCATCAGGCTGCCGAGAGGCTCGTAGAGGTACTGGAAGAACAGGAATCCCAGCATCACCGGCATTCCGTCGATGCCAAAGGACGTGTACATGGATTGCTCGGCGATAAAGCAGCTGAAGGCAAAGAAGATGAATAGAATTTGGAACTGCGCCACCGCGAGCATTCTCAGCGTGTGGTTTTGCTTCCAATGTCCAAGCTCGTGTCCCACCACAGCGACAATCTCGTCGGTGGTGCATTGCTCGATTAGCGTATCGTAAATGACAATGCGCTTGGCCTTGAAGAATCCAAACACATAGGCGTTGCTGTGGCTGGACCGCTTGCTGCCATCCACCATATATAGCTTCTTCAACGGGAAGTTCAGCCGGCTGGCCAGGGCCTCGATGGCCTCGCGCAGCTCGCCTTGAGGCAGCGGATCAAACTTGTTAAATAGCGGCTGGATCACGGTGGGGTAGATCACGATCAGCAGCAACTGCACCAGTGCCATCAATGCCCAGGCGTACAGGAAGAACTTTGAGCCCGTACGATCAATCACCCACAAGAACCCTGCCAAAATAGGAGTTCCTAAAACCACCATCAGGACCAGCGACTTGAACATATCCGAGAAAAACAGCCCCATCGTCTGCTTGTTGAACCCATGACGTTTCTCCACCACAAAAGTAGCGTACAAGTCAAACGGCAGCGACAGCACAGTAGAAATAGCCATAACTGCAATGAAAAACAGCACCGACTGGGTGATCGCATAGTCGCTACCGAGCCCCAACCACACTTCCATCTGTACGCCAACTTCTGTCCATAGCTGAGGAATCATATCATAGACAATAATCACCGTCGTTTGAATCTGCCCGACAAAGTCCTTGACCAGCTGCAAGCTGCTCTTATCCAGCCCATATGCGTTGGCTTCCAGGTACACCTGGCGAGAAATAAACGACGAAATGGCTTTGGGCCGTCTCACCTCATGCAGCCGATCACGCTGTCTAATGTTCAGCTTTGTCTCCAGCAAATACATGCTCCAGGAGAATCCCAGCACGCATTGCTTGTAGGGCAGTGTATGCAGGGTCACTTGGAACCACTCGGACAGCATACGGAAAGCCTCAGTCAGCTCTTCTGCGTTGGTAGGACGTATCTCCCATGCTGCGTACAGTGTTTGCGGTAGGTTGCTGACCGTTTCTGGTAGGCTCAAAACAAAGTCGTATATGGGCTGAGTCACTGGAAACACTGTTGGCAGGCTTCGTCCTAGAACAGCAGCGAATATAAGGCAGATGAATAGTATCACTAGTAGTCCCAATTGAACTCCGTCAATAACATCGTCCAGTATGCCCTTTTGCTGAACTATGCGAGCTTGCGCATCTACCGCCGAACTCGGATTGTCTCCGTACTTGGGTGGTGGCACGGATTTCTCTACCACTGGCGCTTTGTCTTCTGTATCGCTCATCCCAACAACAAAAAAAATGATTTGAAAAAAAAAAACAGGGAAAAAATTGGATTTATATAGCCAAGAGATTTAATCATTTTTCCTTTCTTCTTTTTTATCGATATAATGTTGAAGCAAATTACCAATATCAAAGCAGCATTCTGTCCGTTTTCCAAAACAGCGACCTCTACCAAAGTGTTTTTGAATCGTGTATATTCAAAGGAAAACTTGCAAGCGAATCCCACATGCAAAATTGACGTTACCACGACAAGTCACCTCAAAGACCCTTCGCGCATAGACGTAAAGTTCAAGGATGGCAAGACACTAAGTGTCAATGCAGACGACCTGCATGGAGACGATATCATATTCCAAGTTGAAAAGTACTCGCGCAAACTCAGCCAGCAAGAGGATCTCAAAAACCAGTAATAAAAATTTAGCTATAGATCGTCAATGTTTCGTGTATCAAGTTAGAGCCATGATGTTTGTCGCTGATGGCAATGTCTATGTGGTATCTGCCAGGAACAGACACATACAATGGAAGAGCCAGCTCGTTTGTGCCTGAAGCCGGTATCTCTGGCAACAGCAGCTGGCTGATATTGTCCAGCACAATGCCACTTGTCGGCTCAGTCTGCTTGGTGGAACTAGGAAGCGGATCGCTGGCACTGAGCTCGTTCTTGGCATCTATAACCACAGCTGGCTGCTTGAACCTGAAACGCGAGTTTTTTATGTTTGGCAGCAAGACAACTGCTGCTGCCAACCGTTCCTTATAGCCTGGCTGATGCGCCCATGCATCTACTGGCATTATAGGTGGCACTAGTGGATGACCCACTACTTGCACACTAACCAGTGGATTCACCGTATGCAACGACTGGTTGCGTAGCTTTATCACCAGATGAGTTGGCCGTCTGGCTTGACACTGGGCTTGCAAAAACTGCTGTCCTGCTCGTACCGGTTCATTGCCATCTACAAACATATGCATATGTAGCAAACGCGGTCTTACCACCGCCAGTTGTCGCTGATCCAGCTGCAACCATGTGCGTGGGTCAACAAACCCGGTTCTTTGCGACTGCATGCATGTCCAGCGCACACGTACCCGTTCAACCAGAGCCTGCTTGGTCCAGTAGAAAATACGCTGCATCTTTACGCTTGTGCTGCTGGTCCGCCGAGGTATTACAAATTGCCGTCCATGGTCCACAGATTTGCCACGTTGCCACTTTGCATCCTCAGTGCTTGGCAGTAATGACGAACGCCATGGATATAACAGCGAGGTATCTGCGCCGCCATCGGCCTCAATCCCGGGTACTGGCGCATTTTGCTCATTAGCTGACAGATGCACCCGCAAAAACGGCACAGTTACATGTGCCAGGCTGGCATGTGCAGGGACCTTGGATTCCAACGTATATGTATGGTCCGACCCCAAATCGACCTCAATAAGCAGTTGCAGGTCAGAGGTACCAGCATTGCTCACGCTTACTTCTGCCAGGCAAAACTGATCTGCAGTCAATTTACGGCTTTGAGCTGCATCACGCAACGCTTGGATCACATCCGACTCGGTTGGCGTTTGCGTACCCAGTGCGCGTTCCATATATGGAGGCAAGTCGTAAAACTGCACAGACAACGCATTGCTGGCTGCAACTGGAATCAGCAGCGGAGTCACCGATACTTGCAAAGACCATCGCAATACGCGTGACCACTCGGGTGCCTGGTTAGTGCCGTAGCGCACTACCACACAGACATTCTGCAGCCCCGGAATTCCATCTACCCGTACACTCAATGTACATGTTCTACATGGATCCACACCTGTATCAGCTCCATGCAAGCAAAAATGGGTGGCTGCATCCACCACCTCACGACACTCCGCATCGCCCTCAGGGGCCTCGAATGATACGGTCAGCCAGTCAGCCGATGCAGAGCCGGCATTTGCCAGTACCAGATCCACCACACACATTTCACCTTCAAACAGACTTAATGGCAACTGACTGCTGCTGCTCGAAACTACCGATAGATGTGGAAGTGCCGGCGCAACCACTATATTCAATGCACAACCTTTATCCGCTGGAGACAGAATATCTGCGGCAGCATGGCTCAAAACCAGGCTCCGTTTCTCTGCATCCAGCCGCTGCTGCAACTGGCGCTTGCGCAAACGGCGACCAGCATCCGTATCATCTTCTGCCAATACGCACTGGATCTCGGCATGCTGAAACACACGCGCACTTATACCACGGATCACCAGCTGCTCGGCAGACGTTTGCGGTGTCAGTGGCAACAGCACTCGGCTAACACTGCCAGCTGGCACTGTGCATGCGACCCCAGCATCTTGTGCATCCAACAGCCGCACTTCACTTAGCACCAGTGCAAACGGCAGTGGGTTGTGCAATGTCACCACAAACCATGAGCACTCGCCGGCTACAGCAATGGCTGCTGCTAACTTTCCCAAGGACACTGCCGCTGCACTTGGATTATGCAAAAAGAGAGAATCGGCAGCAACTGAATCTGTCTTGGCTGCACGTTCAGGTCGCGTATGTTCAGTTAGCTCTATATGCTGGATGCTCACTAGCAGCCCCCTTAGTGCCGCACTCAGTTCTGCTGCCTGACCTGGCGCCAGCTGTGCCGCTGTACGTTGCAGAAATCCACGTAAAATATGCTGCTCGTCTGCCAAAGCGCGCCGCTGCAATTTCAGCCCACCTTCTTGCAGACAGCTTGCCAACTGGACCGCTGCAGCTGCTGCATGGGCTGGGCTGGGCAGCACTGCCGCTGCTGCCATACAGGCACGCAGAACGTCTGCGCGCAGGCTCGGCCACTGTTCAATCATGTGCTCTAGCGCAACAACGCATCCCATCACTGCTGCTCGCAGCCCATCAGGTAACGCCGGCCCATGCAACCGTCCATTTCCTGGTTTTTGCAAAAGTACTGGTGGCAGCCCATGCCCAGTTACGCCGGTTGCTGCCTGGGCATTTACAGCCGCAAAGGCTGCTGCTCCATCAGCAAAGGCAGTCTGGGCCGCATGCTCAGCGCGGCCAGCACGCATCAGCAGCGGCACTGCTCGCAATACAAACTGCCGCAAATAGAACGCTGCACGCCGCCAAAGCCCTGCTGCACTAGTCACTGTGCCGGCTGCTGCCGCAATACGTAGCTGTTCTGGCAAGTCCAGGCCATCCACATAGTCCCAGGCACGTCCTGCCCACTCGGCCACAGCACTACGCCGTGCTCCTAACGCACACCTAATCGTTTGCCCTTGTGCCAGCGCCCGCAATGCTTGCTCTGCTTGGCCTTCGCCAGCCGCCCGTGCTGCTTGCACTGCCTGAGCTGCCCGAATGCTTGCTTCTGCAACCAGTATCGGTGCCACCGCATGACATTGCTGCATCATCTTTGGTACAAGCTCGTGCGCTTCAGCTATCCCTGTTGCCACTACCGCTGCATCGCTATTGCTGCTTATTTGTATATCGGCTCCTGGCATTCCTGTTACATACGCACCAGCTGCTTCCGAGTCCCGGGCTGCCAGCTGCACCAGTGCTGCACAGTAGCCTTCAGCTGCTGCTGCTTGCCACAGCCGATCGCCTACCAACTCGCTTGCCTCCATGCCCCTGGTATATTCACCCAGCGCTTCGGTGGCTCGTCCTGCCATCAGCAACACATCGCCACGTAGCTTATGCAAACGCCCGTTGCCTCCGCTCTGCTGCGTCTCAACTTGCTCGCGCTCAAGCTCTGCACCGCGTCGCGTTGTGGCATCTTCTCCATCATCCTGCTCTTCCAATGTTGCTGCCATCACGTTTAGTGCCGATACCAGTGCTCCTGCCAGTTCATCTGCGGCTACCCGGACATCGTCGGGTGTTGCTATTGCTGTTACTCCGTCGGCTGCCGCTACTACATCTGCATCGGCATCGTAAGCTAAGCACCGACTGGCTACGGCTGTTGCATGGTTAGCCACTTCAGCGGCAAACACAGTGCTGCTATCGGCTATGTCGTTGCAGGTAGCTCCATCGATAAGCCCCATTATTCCCAGCACTTGCCGGTGTGTCTGCAGGCCCTCCAGGTGCTCGTGCTCGCCTGTGCGGGCTACAAAGTCCAGCCGCACTGCTCCCATGCTTCCGCTACGTGTCAGCTCACGTATCCACGACCAGAACCGTTCAGCTCGCACCTGGCCCACCGGCACTACCAGCACGCGGATCGCTGCTGCTTCCGCTGTCGATACCGGTTCACCAAGTCCCACCGACGCATTGCTGCATTCCATTCCGGGAGGGAAGAGTATTAATTCAAATAATAATAATAATAAAAAACCTTTTTTGTTAAGCCTTTCGTGTGCGTGCAGTAGCCATATGGCCATAGCCTGGCTGTGCTTGTGGATGCTGGTGCGTATGAGCTTGCTGAGGAGGCATTTGCATATAGGCATTGTGCGGCATCATGCTTGGCTGCACCACGTAGGCTGGCTGTGCCATGCCGAGCACCGGCGCATCGGTAATCCACGGGTGCCGTAGCGCGTCTTCGGGCGTCAGCCGCTGCGCCGGGTCCCATGCCAGCGTCCGTGCTACAAAGTCGACCAAACGAGGGTCTCGCGCACGTGCCAGCACCTGATCAAGCGGCCGCGCCCCCGCCCGCCGTCGCTTGTTCTTTGAGTTTGTGTATGGGCGAATTGCCACTCCGCCAGTCACACAGGCACCATTTGCTAGCACACCTGCTCCCTGCGACCCATAGGGCGCTGCATCTGCAAAGTCACCACACCGCGGTGCCCGCTCCACCAGGTACGGTGGCGGCGGGCCCAGCACTTCTAGCATGCACCACAGCTGCTCGCGCTCATTCTCACCCGGAAACAGCGGATATCCTGTCAGCAGCTCGGCCACAATGCATCCCAACGACCACATGTCGATCCCTGGCCCATACGGGAGTCCCAGAATCACTTCTGGTGCACGGTAAAACCGTGACTGAATATACGTGTACACTCGTTCGGTCTCAAAGCAGCTTGAGCCCAGATCAATCACCTTGATTCCATATAGTCCACGCTGCATGTCCCCTCCCAGCTGCGGCTGAGTCAGTGGATGCACTGTTGCACGCCGGCTGGGCATCGGCACTTGGCCTGCCATCAGAATGTTTTCGGGCTTGAGGTCAGCATGGATGATCCGATGCCGGCCCATCAGCTGGAGCGACTGCAGCATCTGCACCGTAAAGTGCCGTAGCAGCGGAGCCGGCGTCCCAGCAAACTGGTGCGCCTTGAGCCACTCGTACAGGTTCATTCCCAGTAGCTCCATCACTATGCACAGGTGGCTGCGGAAATAGAAGCTGGCTGTCATTTGCAGAATGTGGTGTGCTCCCGATGGGTCCCACCGCCGCAAGCACTCTAGCAACTTTACTTCCACCTGCGCCTGGTGGTGGAAGCGTTTGCGATTCCGAATGATCTTGACTGCCACCACATCGCCTGTCTTGTGGTCGCGTGCTCGCAGCACCTGCCCAAACGAGCCCTTGCCCAGGACTTCCAAAATCTCATATCGATACAACAGATGGTCGTGCATCTGTACTATATAGTCGCCACGCTCGTCGTCATACATCCGCACGCCAGCGCGTCCACGCCCTGACCCCACATAGTATACGTACGGATACTCTAGAATCTCGGTACGCTCAGCTGCACTTAGCTGCTGCCCATACCGTGCTAGCGCTTCTTGCGGCGCCATTGCTGCTACCCCACCAGTAGCTGGCGTTGACATCCGCCCCGATGAATGTGCTGAACTCGCTCGCGGCGCCTGCGCCGCATTGCCTCCTTTGTTGCCTGAAAAGGCCATAGGCATTGCTTGCTGGTTGACTGCTGGCGCAGCTGATACAACTGAAGATGTACCGCCTAGCCGCTGCTGATAGCTTGCTACATGTGCTTGGACTCCCGAAAGCTGCTGCTGCTGCTGCTGCTGTTGTTGTTGTTGTTGTAAAACAGCTGCGCTTGGCTGCGATGGCGGTATTGCTCCAACCACACTTGCAGCTGCGCCTGGACGAGCTCCACCTATCCGCCCACCCGCCTGGTAGCCGGTCGCGTTATAGCTACCAATCCCAATGGCACTAGCTGCCGATGACGGCACTGTGGCAGTTCTGCCCACTGGCGGTGGTCGACTAGACGCTTGTACTGGCGGCTTTTGTGCTTTTAACCGAGGTTTCTCCTTAACATCGTCACTGCTGGTCTTTTCCTTGGCCTCTTGCACTGCCACCTTGGTTCCAGGTACATGCGATCCTGACTTGCGCTGCTGTGCTGTCAAGTTTACCCGCTCGCCTGACTCACGCACTGCCTGCTGCGCCCGCCATGCCGGAACTCTCGCTCCGGCTCCCAACGATGGCCGTCCTCCACGCTGTGTTGGTGTGGGCCGTGTGCGATCGCTTTCGGAGGCAGCCGCTGCCTTAGTTTCTAGCTTGGCCTGCAGCGGCTGATGTGTGCTTGAAAATGTGGTTGACCCTCTGGGTCGCGGACGCGATGTGCTGGGCTTAGCAGACTCACTACTATCGCCAGCTGTAGTGTCCCTTTCCGACGAACTGGTAGACTTTGGCAAGTCGGAATTGGACGGTGTGCGTAGAAACTTTGACCCTGGTTCGGTGGCAGTTGCTGGTACTCGCTTGGCCAGCGTAGCTCCTGCTACTCGTGCTCGCTCAGGGTCTATTGTCAGCTTAGTAGCCTGGTGCGTCATTCGACGAGGCCGTCCCGCAGCTCCGGCAGCCGCTGTGCTTGCCAAAACGCCTCCTCCAGAGACGCGGTCGCTATCGCTTCCAGGCGGTTGGCGATTTACATAGTGTCTTTCAGCACCGATTCTGCTCATGCCTACACGTCCCTTAGTAGCTGCTGCGCTGATTGTGGCTGCGCCGGAGCTCACGCCTATTGCTGCTGCTGTTGTGCTGGTTTGGAATTCGCTTGTGCCGTTATTGTTGCCAGATTCTGCTGGTGGCGAAGCTTCAAAGACGCCGCTCTTGCTGCGGCGCCGCAAATGCGGATTAAGAAAGCTGCTAGCCGTAGCACGCGACATTGTATTTGCCTTAGTGCTAATGTTGGTCTTTGTTTGCTGAGCTCTAACTGGTGATTTAGGCTCTTTGGCTTCGCCAGCAAGAGTTGAGCTACTTGCTTTTTTGCCGACTCTTGCTGCAGTAGACACTGGTATTCGAGATGGCGCCTTGCTGGCTGGCGTTTCGGTGCTTTCAGCTGTTGCTGTTTGCAGTCGCGCTTTAGTTCGGTGATTTGCCTGTCCCGGCTTAGTGTTGCTCGGGGCTTTGCCGATAGTTGTGGCAGCCTTGTGGATTCCTTGAGGCCGGCCACTGAATATGTTGGAATAGTTAAGCCCAAGTGTGCTTGTACCGCTTCCTACACCCATAGTAGTCCTACGTGAGGCACGTAGGGGGATTCGTGACTGGGTTTCGGAGTCTGTTTTAGCTCCGGAGTCGTCCACTGACTCGGATCCGTCTTCGGTGTCAGGCGGTGGTTTTGTGCGTGCAAGGTGTTTGCCGCTGTTGCGTTTGCTGTGTGCAGCTTGTTGGCTTCCTCGCATAAACGTGCGCTGGGCAGTACTATTGCTTTCACAACAGCTGCCTGCTCCGTCGTTGCTGGAAGTTTCGTTTGCGTCTTCAAGACTGCTGCCGTTGCTGGCTCCAGCTGGTGAGTATTCACGTGTGCGTGTGGCTCTGCCTTTATCGTCTACAGTACCAGTGCTGCCAGTTTCGCCGCTAAAAAAAACCAAAGTGTTTAATACAACTGCTCTTTCTGCTTACAAAGTAGCGAAATACAGCAGCAGGCTATTAAAATGATAGTGGTAAAAAAGCTGTTGTTTCTTGTTGCAGCTATAGTGGGAACTACCGTGCATGGAGCTGCAATAAAAAAAGGCTTTTCTGCCAGTATAACTACTGTACCTTGTATGCTCAGAACCAAATCGCCCGCGCAAGTGTCCAATCGAGGAATCTACCGAAAGCTCAGAGACACTCGGACTGCCAACTGTCTCTAAATTGTCTGCAGTAGCGTAAAGTATAGAAAAATAAAGTCAGTAATGAGCGTGAAATAAAGAAAGTCGCAAATATGAATAATAAAAGCACAGAGTTGTGTCTGAGCGCTCAGGTTGGCTGGAGTAGGTTTTCTACCTCAGCAAACCAGAAAAATAGTATCGGCAGCGAAAAAGAGAGAAAAGAGGGAGAAGAAAAGAAAATCAATACGAAATAGCAAGACGCGCTTACTAAAAATATACACGAGAAAAACAGAGGGTCAAACCCAATAAAAGGACCATAGAGCTACAGCTTGAATGCTGCTTTCTATTTTGGCATCCATGCTGCCTGTTGTCTGTGTTCCGAAATATTTGCTGCAGATTAGCGACAGGACCGGTAAATGGATCGGATAACTCTGCCACAAATAAAGAAGCCAAAACAGCCCTGTTCAGCAGTGGCCAAGCCACTACAGCCTGTCTGTTTTGCTTACCTGAAAGTGACGCTACGTGTAATATATCGGGCTTGATATAGACTTCTTTGATGTAGCCTACACAAGAGCGTCGGGGTTATTAAACAAATAGAGCTTTATAGCAGTAGCCGGCTATACACTAGCCTCGCGATGCAGTAACCAAAGAGTTCTAATCCCGGACACATGGCTGTATCAACAGCCAACATGTAAAGCTGTTTTAAAAAGACACACCCTTATCTCCACATGTCAAGATTATCCCTGCCATGTGCTGACGGGAAGTGAATATGGAGGTTAAATGTGGAGGCAGTCCCAAGCTTCCTGTAGCTCGGTATAAAAAGGCTTACCTGGATCCAGGCTGTGTGGCTGATCAGAAGAGCCAGTATGTGACATTTCAACAATGCTTCCCGTAACCGGGTCTATCGTTGTTAGGCGAACATGCTGCCGTTTCGAAGCACCAGGCTTCCGCTCCATTACTGTGTTGTCTGCCGACTCTCCATCACACTTCTTCCCGGCTGTAGACGCCCCGTTAGATGACTGTGCTGAAGAAACCCACGATAGAGTCCGTTGACGCTGGCTCTGCTGGCTAAAGTCGTTGCACATGGTTTCTACTGCTGCTGTTAGATCAGCAACTTCGCCTTCAAGCTGTGCTTGGTTTACGTTGCTACCTCCATACAGTCCATTGCTTTCCATAGTAGTTTCGGCGAAAGAATTGCAAACGTTGCTCATTTGCAAGCACCAAGGACTCTCGCCTAAATGGGCTACAACAATACAAAAACAAAAAAAAAGAACAGTCTGAAATGCGTATTAGAAAAATGCTTCCATCGTCCACATTGAAATCTGTGATGATTAGATTCCACAATCAATAAATGACTAGCGGATAATTCCCCAAGTCAGCTGGGACGTATACCGGAAACACCAAGGTTTTAAAGGTAGTTGGCACGAATAGGCTACTCAAGACTGATCTCATAGTAGCAGTGAAGGGCCACAAGCCACAAGCATAGCGCATAAATGGGGATCGCGTGTCAAGATCTCAAATGAATTTTGGCAAAAATATCAGAATGAAGGATCTCACTAGAGTCAGCCATTTATACCACATGCTTTCTATATCCCTGAATCACATGAACCATAAAGCAATCAGGATTGCAGTGCAAAAGATGTCACACTCATCTGTCACTAGAAGTATATTATGGCGTAATACCAGTGATAATGCACACACGTCTATATTTTAAGGATGTGTGGTATGGATTTGTGTCATGCGACACCAAGCAGTCATATGGACAGAACTTTAAAGGGAAAAATTGAAGAAATAAGGATAAATGGCGGGCATCATTGTGCATTTGTGTTGTCTTGCGCGGGTTGGATGGGTACAGTCACTGCTGGGTCATTGGGTTGTTTTGGATAAGAATATAAGAAGGATTACTGTGCATGCACGGATTGCAGTTGCGTGAGGATCAGCCCATGGATTCCGTGCTTTACCTCCGACTGCACTCTGCGACTTTTGCAGCGCATATATTATCTGAGACGGTTGCAGGAACTTTTTTATAGTCTCTGAAATACTCTAGATTTACATATTCTGGACCATAAACGCCCCCATGTGGTTTTTGTCTCTGGAAAAACACTCGCACAGCTCATAATAAACTCCCAAGCAAGGATAATAAAGCGAGTCCCGAGTGAAAACAGCCCCCCTTGTCCAATACAGAACAATAGATATTGTTTTATTATATACAACATGGGTACTAGAAAGAAAAAAGGTGGCGTTGTGGAAATACTTCCCACTTGTACAAATAGCGCACAGACATAATACCTGGGCTTGAAAAAGCACAAGAGGTTTGATGTTGCATTTCGAATTTTTGGGTATGTGTGGAATTAAATAGGGGGTGTGGTTTATACTCCAGTGCAACCTCCCCCCTCTTTGTGCCCTAGTTGCATTAGTTATATAAGGTGCTTGGGATATAGCGTCGATATTAGTGTCTCCCACACAACTATCTCTCACGCACACGGCATAAAATTTCCCCCCACAACAAAAAAATTGTAGAAAAACTAGTCCCCCTCTGGATTATCAACCCAGCTTTATACACCCCCCCTTTCAAGGCAATAAGCAGATAATTGTCCAGGCGTTATTACATCTGCAGGTTGTCTGCCTGTTCTTATGCTAGACAGGCAATTTTCAGGTTTCCTTGCTGCCTGCGTCCGTCTGAGCCCTTTTTTCTGGCGCTGTTTTCCAACTGCTGTGCATAGAAAAAAATACCCGTAGTATAATACACGCCTTGTCAAGAGTATAAAAGGCAAGTTGTTTGGTCTTTTCTTCCAGTATCTTTAGTTTTTCTTTAATATTCAAATCATATATAGAGCACCACTTTTGCTTCTATCAGAGCTGCAGTTTTCTTCTTTCTCCACTTCGCTTTCGTATATTGTTAGAACCAAGGTTCATTGACCAGGAACTACCAGCGATTGTTTGTGTACTCCCGCGTGTGCATAAACTGATTCTTAAGTTTCTTTCTTGCGTTACAGTCAATTTACTGTTTTTATAGTTTCTCCATTCTCCCCCTTTTTCTTTCTTTAAACTTTCTTTTTCGTGCTACTGCTAACCAAACTTGCGTTTACACTCCAACCTTTTGGCCATTCAAGAAGCCAGCATTGTTAACGTAACAAGTGTCATTTGAATTAGCCTGGCCTTTATTCGCTGATACATTAAGAGGGATTATTTTTGTTGTTTGTATTTACTGCATTTGCCACTTATCCTTCTGGGCCTCCTTGCCATACTACAGCAGTACCATTTTCCACTTGATCCTTAAAGTGCTGACAAAGTATTTTTCTTCACAGTCGTGGCGTCACTTGTGCTCTTTTCTCCACGCATTCTTCTTTTGACATCACATATTTCTGAATTAACATAAAGGGGAGAGACCAAGAAACCCTGGCTATATAAAAGAGCTGAGCCCCACTTGCTTTTTTTTTTCTCTCTTTACTCTCTACTCTCTATTTGATATTAAAAAGGTTATTGGAACCTAGGAACTTTAACCAGAGACAACAGCTTAATACTACCGTATTGCATATGTCGTCGTTTGATGGAACAAGTCACCGAGACTATCCGTCCAAGGATCCAGTCGAACAAGGCGGCTCACCGACAGTCCCGGTATAGATCACAAAAACAAAAAAAAAAAAACGACGCAGCAGTCAGAGTTCTTATTGTGTGCTATGACTGAGATAATTAGAAATGGCCATAATTGATTTGCGCGCAAATGGTCGTCACACCCGGATCCTAGTATCCCCCCTTTTCTTGTCAAGCATTCTTTACACGTACAGATCATGTTTCATTATCCTTTTTTTTTTTTGCACTTTCTAGTTTTTCTTATTGCTTCTGTGTATGCAAGCTTTTTATTACACAAATTAGTTTTTTTATATATGATTAACATACCAAAGTTTTGGAAATCATTAATGCAGTTGTAATAGAGATCGACTATTGTTTTTATAACGGAGAACGGTTGCGGTAAGCTTCTAATAAAGCTTATCTCAACAAGCAAGGAAAAAGGAAGTCAAACATTTTTATGCCCAGTGCATAGATTGCAAGCAACTGTGTTCAAAAAAAGACATCTCTCTAGTCACATGTAGAATCTGTTATGCTGACCAGCTGGCCTTCATTGTGTCTTGTAGAATCCGAATAAGGACAATTACGAGAATGAGTTTAGGCACCTCAGTACTTTATGTAGATCAAGAGTTACATGATTTCGGATTTATGTCAGCACACATTTATCTTATGTCTGTCATTGATTTCGCCACATTGCATTAGACAAGGCATTCCGCTTGTTGCATGTAATTTCACTTTTTTAGAGATTCAAAAAAATTGTTCCATTATATCGGTAAATCTTAATGCAGGCATACTCACACACTACAGCCAAAGCGCATTAAATTTGGTATCTCCAAATAAAGAAAATTTTGAAATTGGCACGTTTTTTCTACAGTATCATATGAAAGGCCCTTGTTTGCAAGCGAATCGGATAGATTCAATATCAATTTATGCACTCTAGCAATCTCTGTAAAAAACATTTTCTACTGCTGACATATCTATAGTGCTGTCTGTTTCTGCGTCAGAGCTTCACTAGAAAATCTTGGAGCCATCAACTGGCTGGTTCACAAAAATACTGCATCTTTATTTCAGATAACGTATTATTTAGTGAGAGTATGCGTGTGTATTATGCTGAGAAAAAATTAAAAAGCACTTTACCTTTTTTTATAAATACTAAAAACACTGCTCATTTCTTATCTATGCACTCTCTTAATGCACGCATTGAGAGATGCAGAATGAATTTTTGTGAAGAGAGGGAGAATCAGAAATGCCCAGAAGGGATTGACAATGCACCAATACCGACAAATGACAATCTCCAAGGGTTCAAAACTAATGCCAAAAGACCGTTGCAAAAATTGCTGTCCACTATGCAGCCTTTCCCAAAAAAAAAAAGCTGACGCAAATCAAAAACAATAATGGTGCGTTAATTGCAATTGTTTGTTTATTGAAACCATAGGGAGTTTTCTACAAAGGAAAAAAATTGCTAAATGTATGAAAATAAAAAGAATTAAACGAAAACAAAACAAAAGATAACATTATGCAAATAGTCGAAGGGGCTTCAAGGTGGAACCACGTCGAGACCATTTCCGGACTCTTTCAGGTTTATGCTCTTCTGAAGCCCGGGGCATAATTGGTAGCCGGCTATCTGGCAAGCCATCATGCGATAAGCTGGATCTGGACTCTAGCCGCAAAGCAGAGGTGATTCGTAATGTTGTGGACCGTGTATGTGAGGTGTTGGGGCTGGGTAGTGAGCGGGCTTTGAGCTCAACTGTATGGCAGAACGCGCAATCGCACGAGGGATGGCAGTTGCAAGTGCATGGCTCATTTAGGCTTAAACAGCAAATGCTGTCCTCCCATCCGCGGCATTTCTGGCACCCCATGATAGACTGAAAAAATAAGAAGAAATTGAATACGAAAGAGGGAAAAATTCTCTCTTACCCCCACGGCCTATATTTATATTTCCTAGTGTGGCGGGGGAGGTGAATTTCAAAATAGATTTGCGGGTTTTTTTTTGTCTTGGTACCTCTTACCACCACAAATATTGGGATTAACAGGCATAAGCCTTCCTTTATATCTTTCAAAATACGTTTCAATTGTCCTGCTTGTGTCGATAGTGAATCTATAGCTGTTTACCAGCGACCAAAAGGAGCGAGAAATTAGATCCACCAGCCTTGTGGCTTTAAACATATGTTTACAGGTTGAAGGATGAGGCGCAAATTGAGGTAATTAAACTAAACATCTAATCACTTTTGCAATCTATCGCTATTTGCTAAAAACACATAAAACCCAAGTCTAACGGAAATGCTTAAAGAGAAATTAAAAGGGACGCAAAAAAAAAAGAAAGAAAAAATACATCGATGATAGGAGACTTCATAGCATATTCACAATCAATAGCAAACCAAACGCCATTGTTATATGCCACGGTTCTGGTATAAACCTCGATGCCAAAGAGCTGGGCAAGTTGGGATCAGCGTCGAAGAATTCAGGGTAAAAATACTTGAAGTTATCGTCTTTATAGGGAAGCGAGTTGAGTTTCAGCGTCGGCGTTAGGACATCGCCCTGATCATAAAAGTCAACCTCCATAAAGTTGACCCAAATAGACTGACCGCTTCTGCATGTAACCGCATGAGATTCGTATTGGTACCCGTTGGTAGTGCCCAGATTGAACGGATAAGGCAGGTTGTTATAAGTCACTCCGTTGTATGAGGCGGTCTGTATAATAAAATGAGGGATAAGCATGATCGAATGAGTTGAGCGCTTCCATGGGCCGCAAGTCCATTCGTCGCCATAGTTAAATGGCCCATCGAGTTTAAACACAATGTCTTGGTAGGGGATAAAGTAGCCTTGCGAGTTTGCCGCAGCAATGTTGCTGTCTTCAGCAAACACCACCAGGGTTGTGCCAGCATCGATCATCTTCTCTAGCGTTGGCCATGATTCTGGCTTGCCTTTAAGCGCATACTTGTCTATTCCTGCGTCTCCAAATGCCTTGACAACAGCTGCCGGGCTAGCATCGGTGTCTACGCCCTCCAGAAATATCGTCACCACATCGTTGGTATTGGCATCCATCCATGTTTTTACAATCTTTAGCGAGTCCAGCAGAGTCCCGCCGTTGTTTACCGTGCAGTCCGGGTAACATAGAACAACCTCCGAGGCCGTCGTGCCTTGCATAATGTTAAAGTGTAGGCCGCGCACTCCATAGTCGAGCTGGTCTTTGATGCCCTTGAATTGCGTGCCGGGCTTTGTCGGATTCTCCTGGCTGGTCACAGCAAACGATGCGTGGGTCGATATATACGATACGTCATTGTATGCCCGGGAACACAGCTCCTCATGCTGGTTGCATTTTTTAGCTGCTGCATCCACACCTGACAGCTGCAGAAAACAAAACACAAATGCTGTCCAAAGTATGACCGTGCACAATGACCCAGCTCTACGCCGTGCAGACGTTCGAGAGTATGCCTCCATATGTATAATTCTATGTGGTTGTGTGGGAAGCTTGGTATTCCTGCACCTTAAAAATACCTAATCACTTTAAAAAGAAAGGTCAGATATACCGATAATGTGGGTTAAAAAGAAAATGGAAAAGATGGAAGAGAATGAATAAACAAATGTCAACAAGAAAGAAAAGGGGGAAAAAGACAGTAAGGTGCGAAGTTTTTTATGACGGTCCGGAAAGTATCAGTTTGGCAAAGCGTTGTATGGACTTTCTACTGCCTTTTTTCTGTTAGCAATTTCGGCTTTGATAGGGAGAAAATAGAGATGCGTTGCACAATAGATCAGCAAAAGAGAATAAAAAAAAACGAGCCGGATTTCAAGCGTACAATATCCACAAATAAAATGAAAAAAAAATTGGTAACGCAAGAGTGGTGAAGTGGAGCGAGCTGTTGGGCGGAATACTGGGTTAAATGCTATTATAGTGGCAGCCAATGGCAACATTCATGCGAGGCTTTGTGTGTTTTGTCTCTCTATCCAACTCACACTGATGACTTCATCTGCCAAGCTTTGTAAAGAAAGTGGTTTTTTTGGGGGAGACTGTGGATAAAGTTTGACTCGGCACCTTCCGAAAATCCTTTTTATAACAAGTGGGGAGATCTTCCTACACGTTATGCTAAAAATACGAAAATTTGTACTTGCATCAAATTAAAATTATAGTTTACGGTACAATCTAACAAAATACCGCATGTTCTCGATAGGCAGCGGGTAGCAAAGCCCGGGCGTATGTCTGAACCACCTGGAGTCCTCCGCAACGATGGGTTCAAAGATATGCTTGAGCGAGTCAAAGAACATATACGCCATATAGCTATTTTCGCCGACCTTGACGCTAGAGAACGAACCTGCCGAGTCGACCAGCAGAAACAAAGATCCTTGCTTCATGCACTTTACCATAGACTTTACAAAGTTTATTGCTTTGGCTTTATCCGCAAAAAGCTCATTGAAAACAAACATTGCTGTTACCAAGCAAGACTGAGCGATCTGCTGCTCCAGCTGACTAGTGATCTCCAGCAAGTTACTTTTGCTGAACTCATACTTTACTTGCTCAGGTTTCCACTTTAGTCTGATCGCGCTTTCTAGCGCGTTCAATGTGGATGACCAGTCAGCATAGTCTTGCGAGTGTATGGTTATGGGAGATGGCTTGCATCTACAGCAAGCAGCTGTGATTCCAAGCATCTCGCTTCCCGAGCCTGCTCCTAGGCAGAGTATTTTCGGCTGATTTTGCAGAATCTTTTGTAGCTCTGGATGCCCAAACAGCTCATAGTAGCATAGAGCACGGCGTGGCACGTATTGGGCCGTGTAGATGGGCAAGTTTGTTGGATCCAGAAAAATGCTGTCAAAATCGCGGTTGTAGAACTTTTGCTTTATAGCTTGCACACGAGCTGCAAAGTCCTTCTGCTTCAAAGCATCGCTGCAGGCAACTCGGAGCACATTTAGTATACTTTGCTGAGGGCATTTGCCAAGAATATCCTTTCTACGGCCACCATTCACCTCACTATCCTCGCTACCACTGCCCATTTAATGCCTTTCTGGTTGCTGTTTATGGAAACAAAACTATAGTTTTCATGCAGAGGAAATTTTTTCATGGTTTATTATCGTGATCTGATTCATCAACTGATTCACTTCTTTCTTCTTTGCTATTTTTTATTATGCCAGTTGCTGCTTCGTTGCCTAAAACTGCACCTGAGCGAGTGCTTGACTCGGCACGGTTCATAAACCAGCATAGCAAGGATGTGTCTGTTCCTGAAGCTGGAATAAGCAAGGCAGCGCAAGAGATCATCGGGCGGATGAAGCAGACCGGGTACTCTACCAAGGAGTGGAAGCGGCACACATTGACGCCCTCGGTAGCCAACAGCGCAGCGATCGAGTGGATCTTTGTTGTCGATGTTTTGAACTTTTCCTTCTGGTCGTCCCAAAAGGACGCCTGCAGCCAGTACACGGTGACTCTAGACGGTAAACCGTATCGCGGCTACTGGTCTCTATGTGCAGCTATCAATCGAGCTCAAAGAGAAAACACGCATATAACCAGCGCAGCCTATTATGCTAATGCATCTAAAGAGGAGCTTGAGCACGTGTTTCGCACCGATGCGCCAGAAACACAAGAGGCGATGCCCTTGCTTGAGCAGCGTATCGAGGTGCTGCACCAAGTGGGCCAGGTGCTGCTGACAAAGTATGGCGGCAAGTTTATCAATGTGGTTAAGCAGAGCCAGAATTCGGCTGCACGGCTGGTGGAGCTGATTGTTCGCGACTTTCCATGCTTCCGCGACACTCACGAGTTTTTGGGCCAGAGAGTCGAGCTATACAAGCGGGCGCAGATTCTGGTCGCCGATATCTGGGCGTGCTTTGAGGGACAGGACTACGGGCAGTTTGACGATATAGACTGTATTACCATGTTTGCCGACTACCGTGTGCCCCAGGCGCTATGCCATTTTGGCGCCCTGGAGTACTCGCCCCGGCTGATGGAGTACCTGAAGCAGTCGGAGCGGGTTGTTCGGCAGGGGCACGGCGTTGGTGTACAGCCACCCGCGCCCGGCCTGTTGCCATCGGGCCACCCCTGGGAGGTGGAAATACGCGGCAACAGCATCTGGGCGGTTGAGCGCATTCGGCAGGAAATCGTTGCTTCTGGAGCCAGCGTCAATGCCATTCTGATCGACTTTTACATGTGGGACTATGCCAAGGCACATCCCGAATCCATGCACAACATCCCTATTCATCTCACACGTTGCATATACTATTAGAAAATAAACTACTGCTTACGGCTGCTACCGTCATCGTAAATGGCCAGGTTCCGCAAGGGCTCAGAGTGCCATGCGGAATCGCCATCGGGCTGGAAAAGTGCATCTGCGCCGTCCTTTCCCACCATCGTGCCCAGCGCGCCTTTACGCGTTCCGCGAATAACGACCACGCGGTCGCGCTTCTCAGCGCGTACCGGCCGAGGATCAATCCGCGACACCGAGGTGCGGTCAATGACCTGCGTACTGCCAGAGTCGAGCTGCACAATGGCCTGCTGCCGCTCAGGAGCAACCTCCTTGATGACACCGCGCTGGCCCGACGATGCCAGCACAACCACGGCGCGCTGCACCGCCCATCCAAAGAACCCGTCGGATCCTTCTGCCGGGCGGCCGCCAGGAGTAGGCGCGTCATAATAGCCTCCGCTGCTGCCAGGGGTCTGTGGGAAGGGTCCGCCGGGTGTCTGCGGCAGGGCGCCTGGAGTAAATGGCGCCGGCGTGCCCCAGCTGCCGCTGACGCTGCCACCTCCCGAGCCGGTGTCCCAGCCGCCAGTGCTGCTGGGCGTGGCTACGTCCCATGCGCCCTGGCTAGCGGGCGTTGAGCTGACTGGCGCTGCCGCCCGGCCCGCATCGTAGCCCCCGCTCCGCGGCGTTGCTGCAGGAGGTGCGCCCCACCCGGCGTCGCTGCCACTGCTGCCATTCCAGCCCGATGCCGCCGAACTCTCATTGCTGCGTGCAGGCGAGCGGCTTCGAGGACCGCCGCCGCCGCCTCCGCCGCCGCCTCCGCCGTTGCTGGCCATATAGTCGCCTGCCGGGACGGTTTCTCCTGAAGGCAGCCGCACCGACAGCTTGTCCTTGTCCACGTTGACTACGCGAGCGTTGGTGTGCAGTTCGATGCGTGCCAGCGTGCCCGTGATGTCCTTTACTATGCCCGCGTAGCCCTTGTACGGCCCACGGTTGGCAATAACTGTTTTTCCCACCAGCGGGTCGCGGCCTCCACGCAACGAGCCCACGCGTCCCCCACGCGCTCCGCCCCGCCCGCCTCGCCCACGGCCAGAGTCAAAGCCCCCGGTCCGCATGTTGCGGGTGGCGTAGGGGTCCAGCGAGCCTTGCCGCGCAGCTGCCGACTCCACCTGTCGGGTACGTACGGCAAAGACCGTGCCGCCACCCGGCCCATCACGCATCTTGACAAACACGACAAAGCGGGTAACCTGCACCACTGTTCCCTGGCGACGCGCGCCGCCGACCTCACGCACTGTGTCGCCGCGCCGGATCGGGTTGCCGCCGTGGTCCACCCCGGTGCGCTCAAAGCCGCCGCGAGCCGGACGAGCAGCCCGCGGAGCCAGCGTGCGTATCTCGCTGCGGTCATCCAGCACGGTGAGCGCGTCACGGCCAGCCTTGAGAACCACGCCCATCTGGCCGCCCTCCAGATACACCAGATCGTCCACATCCAGGCCCACCACGGCGGGCTGATCGGCAGCGCCAGCACCAATGTCGCTGGACAGCCGCAGGTCCCTGGTGAGCACGCGGATTTCGGAGCCGCCGATGTCAGTAAACACAGTTGCCACCGCATCAGCTACCGCCAGCACCATGCCGGTTTCGCCGCTGTGGCGGCCGCTCAGAACCTTGACATGGTCGCCGGTGCCAAACCGCTTGCGTAGCTGCCGGGCCGGAAAGCTCATCGTGCCCGTGCGTGTTCCACGCCGTAGCGCGCCCATCTCGGGCTCCACCTTTACAACATTGTTGCTTTCGATGCTGCGTACCACGCCCACTACGCCAGCCAAGTCGCCCTCAATGACCTCGATGTTCTCGCCTGGCTGCAAGTCACGTCCCGTAAGCCCATTGGCCTCGTCAACTCCACCTGCCGCCGCCGCTGCCTGGCTGGCCAGCGCTGCAATTGCCGCCTGCTCATCTCCATCTGCTTCGCCTGCCGCAAACGCTGCAATTTCCTCCAGCGTCGGCTTAACGTCGTCCACTTGCAACGAAGCTATACGTACGTCCTTGTGCAAATACCCGCCAATGTACCGCTCGCTCTTCCACAGAATCTCGTTCTGCCTTGACGACAGAGTGCGTGGGTCTGCACGTCGTGCCTCCTCTATGCTGAACAGCCGGGGTGCTGGGCGCGTCCCGCGGCGCCCACGTCCCTCGGCGCTGTAGTCGATACGCGGGACCAACCGCACTTCCACTGCATCCGACGATTCGATTGTAGCCACCACTTGGGCCAGATCTCCCGCATAGATACCGCGACGCATACGCACCCATGCACCGGCATTCAGCCGCCGCACCTGCGTTTTGACCTTCACCACGTCCACCATGTCATCTACCGGCACCAGCGTCATTTTGCTCGCAAACACTCCCGGAATACCCTCCAGGGCTGCCTGGGCATCTACTTGGCTGCGCGCTTCCACGTATATATACCCCGATAGTCCATCCCGGCTGTATATCGAAAACACATTGCTGAACTTGCCCGAGCTAGTCCACTGCAGAACACGTCGAGCTGCCGCCATAACTATATCGCGCTCTTTGCCTGGCGAACACCGCACATTCCACATTTGCGGATCTCTTACTCCCGGCAACAGCAATCTTTGCGGCACCCAGTCTGTGTCCACTGCCGGTGCTGTTCCGCGCTTACCCGCCGCATATCCGCTGTAGCGCTCTCGCAACTGTGCCTCGATTGCTTCAGCATCCAGCGTCTCGTCTTGGAACATCGCTGGACGCGCTGTGCTCCGGTGCCGCAATGCATCTCGTTCTGCTGTGGCCAGCTCATCCTCATTGTCCACAATAAAATCCCCCAATGCTCCCTCCTCGTCATCGTCTTCTTCCTCGTCTGTGTCTACACTTGCCTCAATGTCAAGGAAGTTGTGCGTTCTGGGTCGTTTCCTCCGCTGGTCCTTCTACAGACATAATTCACAAATTTAGTTTTCAGCTTTACCCTTCTTTTAGCTTCGAATACTAGTTTTTCATTACCTTTGCGCCCTTCTTTTGGTAGTCATCATCCTCATCCTCTTCGTCGTCCTCCTCATTATCTTGTGGCTCATCCAACTCTTCTTCATCACTATATTGCCTTCTGCGCCGCGTTCCATGGCTCTGTGAATCATCTTCCGAATATTGCTGTCCGTCAGAATCATCTGCAAACAAATCTTCCACGTCCGCCATTTTTGCACCCTATGAAACAGCTAACTATCGAAGCTTATAACTAGATGGTTTTAAAAAAACAATGTTCGGGTCAAGGTAGCGCCTAATCCCGCAAAATTAAAAGAAATATTTTGTTGCCAAACGAGAAACAATACAGTTTTTCTCAACTTCAAGCAAATTCCGCGATTTGGTAGATTTCCATTATAGTATTTATTATGGGAAATATCACGTGAAACTAAATTATAAAAATATAGTGCTACTTGCCACAAAGTGGCGATTTTATATTAACAGTTTGAATAATAATATAAAAGCTAAAGAGAAAAGGAGAAGCGATGGATAGAGAATTCCACAATAACGCTACAGCCAGTGCGTGGCTTATCCGCTCTCATAACATTACATTATTGAACAGGGCTTGTCAGTGACAGCTCCGTGACTTCTGTAATCATGAAAGTCTTGAAGGCGCTTTTTGAGATTATCCTTGTATCTGTAGTAAATTCCGCATTTACAGCGTTAGTTTTCGTCAGATGATTTAACTAGCATGGTATGAGGAGTAGAATTAGAAATGATAAAAGAGAATATATGGGCTTGCCTTTTCTTTTAAATGGTTGCTCAGTATATGCTGAGCACTCTGCTTTCTTCAGAAAATAAAATTGTTTTTTTTTTGGACACCCAAATCACAGCTCAACAGTTCCACTCCCCCAGTATAAATATCGCACCTTTGTTGGCTTGTTTTGCTTGACAAAGTAGGCCTCTTTAGAAAATTCGTTCTTTTTCTCTCCTTTAAGAAACGCGGGTTGACTGGTACATGGCCACTTCAAAGACAAGCCTTGAGGCGGAAACTACCAAAAGAAAATTTGCTGTTCGCTCATTTCTTTTCATTTATGTTGAACTACTGCAATGGGTAACAGCCATAGCTAGGTTAAGCTAACATTTCTAAAATATTCCTTTTATTAACAAGAAATAGCTTTTTTAGGTCGGCAATTCAATAGAATTAGTTGTATATTATTGGCAGTAAAACGAGCCCACTAGTTCTGCTATTTTTGGTAGTGTATTAGTAGCGTAAGAGACACTGCCATAAGTAGACTCTCACAATACATACATACTAAGAAAAAAGTATGCAAGGCGTATGTGCAATATATATCTGGTACTACAAATTATATTAGCAACTTAGGTCTGTTCTGAGATATTTTATAGGAGCAGCAAGTTGGATAATACAAGTAAGAATTTCCACTAAACCTCATTATGAACTATGCCAAGCTAAACCAAAGGCAATCTTCACAAGCTATATCTAAAATAGCAGCGTGTCTGTTGTCATCATAAAAAGACTGAAGATGATATTTGAGGCCATCTTTGAATGTATATGCTGTTACATATTTGCAGTGTTATTGTCCATCCTTTGATTTGCGTATCATGGTAAATAATAGAATTAGGAAAACGAAATATTATACCGGCTGGCCACTTTGTTTAAATAGTTGCTCCATATGAGTTGTGCACTCTTTTACCGGCTTAACAAAAAATTGGCTTTGAAGTCGCATTAATATAACCATTGCCTAATATCGGTATCACTCTTTATTGGTCTCCCGATAATCAAGCAAAAAATTAATTTAGTTTTCCCTCACAAAAAAAAAAAAAAAACTAGCACGGGACTAATTTAATAAAATGACTAGTAAACAGACAAAAGAGTCCATCGCTTATTAGCTTTAATACTGTATTCGGCTCCAGAGTATTTTCAGTTCATCAATGAACTCCCCTTTTTGATATATTTGACTCGTAGACTGTGTATTTGGTGGTATTAGTGGCACATTATTACAAGAAGGCAGAAATGCATGTACTAGCTACTCTGTTTAAAAATAAGAACCTTTGCTAAATCTGGAACTACATACTTTACTTGTGTCAAAGACCAAGAGTGCAAGCTATGTTTCCAAACAGATAAAGCTGATTGTTACAATAGACTATATAATGAGCAGTGCAGCTACAAGCACTATATACAAACTACAATATCTAGCCCACCACAGTTTACACCTCAAGCTAATTCATAACTGAGTGTTTAGTTTGTGATTACCAGGGAGTTCTGTCTGAAGTGCTTCCATGTTTTTTCTCACCATGATTAACCCAAAGGTGGTTCTGCAGACCATCTGCAAATTTAAAAGCAATGCCACATTTACAGTGATACTGTCCATCGGAGGACTTGATTTTAATAGATTTACGGAGCATGGAATACAAAATAGAACTAGAGAAAAAACTACCAAAGAAAAAACGAGATAGAATCATTTTTGGTTTAAATAGTCATTTCCCAAAGGGTGTGCATTTCTTTCTTAGCCTTTGAAAGTGCAAATAAATTAATTTACGCCAAAGTCTCAACCCAACTGCCTTTAATTTCCCCAATTTAAGCGCTGTGCTTCTGTCCACATGAAAAAATCACCACTTAAGTCAGTTCATGCGTAGTTGTATGTCTTAAGTGTTGTTAAATAAAGTTTTGATTATATCTATAGTTCAGTGTCTAACAAAATTGTAGGATTAAAATACAAAAAACCTATATCCAATCATGCCTTTATCCAAATAAGAGTGCATGCTCACAAACACCTATTATAGTCCTTATTATGCAAAGTTAAACCAAGGGCAAACCTTTTAAATTATTTCACAAGCTATATCCGAAGTAGCTTTATGATTGCTATCGCCATCAAAGACATATAGATGGAGGCTCATATCATTTTTCTACAGTTTGCTTTCCATATATGCAGTGATTTGCGTATCATAGTTTGAATGATAGAACTAGGAATACTGAAGGTATAAGAAGAAAATAATGAACGGACTGGCCATTTTGTTTGAATAGCAGCTTCATGTACGCCGTCTATCCTTTTAGTTGCTCTACAAAAAGAAAATTAATTTACATTGCAGTCATACATTAATATTTGCTGTCCTCATTTAAACAACACCATTTAATTAATTAGAAAATGTCCATTGCTTGGCAGGACTTGTCATAATTTGCATGTTTCACTTGGTAGCTCGCTTTAAAATTATTAGGTGATGTTCTATTCCTCTCTAAAAAGCGAGCTGATCGAAATGTGACCGCTTTAGAACGGAAGCACCGCAAGCCTTTGCAGCTCTTTCTGCACTATTGGGGTATTTGGCTTACAGATATAGATGGATTGCTCTTAGTTTATAAATGTTTGTTATATTATATAGTGTAATAGTATAAGAAAAGTAAAAAGACGGCTGCTATGACTAAATTCATATACCTTTATTGTGTTCAGAACAAAATGCATACAAACTGTCTTTTTAATAGACCCAGATATTTAAAACAATAATGGTCTCCTATGGCCAGCACATTGGCTAGTAGAGCTTTAATGGCTACTCCCTAAAACAGCAGTTCATTTTCTGCCTGAATAAAAGTGCATACTCATTTAGGTCTACTATAGCTCACTTTACACTAAACTAAAAGCTATCTGTTCTACATTATCGAACAAAGTTTGTCTGTAGTAGCACCATGCCCCTTGGCATCATGGTACACCCAAAGGTGGTTCTGCAAATGCTGTTTGTATTCATACGAGATTCCACATTTACAGTGGTATTCTCCATCTTTGGACTGTATTTTTACGGATTTGCGTAGCATGATAAGAAGGATAGAGTATATAAGAAGAATAGAGGAAGAGCAAATATTAAGAGCTAGCTTTTCTTTTTCATTTAAATAGTCGTTTCATATATCTTATGCGCTTTTCCGCTAGCTTTGGGTAGGGCGTCGTTAATGAAATTGCAGTCTCCGCCCACTATTTCTGTTCTCCAATTTAGCTGTTACGCTTTTGTTAACTTGTTATAATATAAGCGGAGCAATTGGCTTTTCCTTTGCCCAGCAGCTTGATGCTTTGTAAAAAAAATATGGGGTAATATATGCTTGCTCCCCCCCCCAAAAGGGAGTTAGCTGACATGTGGTATTTTTAAAAGGCTTTGTTTGAGAAAAGCCATGTGGTTGGCGGAATAGGCCCAAAGCATGGGTCTTGTACCGACTATATGTGAGACATGGTATGAATCATACATGCTTCCTTTTACACATCTAACGTTTAAAACAAAAATGTCTGATACTTTGAGCTATATAAGCTAGATTGCCAACACTTTGCGCTATGAAAAATTCAATTATTCCACCGAGTCATAATACGTTTTTTAAACATGCGTCTGAACGAGCATATTGTACTGGCACTTGCTGCCGTTTCAACAGGTAAAATAGACAACAATGCAAATGCAACTGCAACTGCAATGTTATGTGTTCTGCAAAAAAGCACTTGCCGAAAACAAAAAATTGCAGCATACTTAAACATTCAACATATGTAGCAGCTGCCTGGGACACAACGCAGATGGCTGAAAAGCTACGCAAGGAGCTGTGTGCCGAGCAAGTCTTGTTCTGTACCAACGTGTGCGGCGGAGAAGGGCTTACTCGCGAAGCATTCTGCAACACCAACACGCTTGGATCCAAATGTGCATGCAGCAATGGTGCCGAGGCTGCAATTCGGCGGTATCAGTGGCCGGTTTTCCAGCGGGTGTGCGAGGCTCAACGTGCCGAGTGTCGGCTGGGATGCGACCATAGCAATGTTGCAAACGGCGACAAGTCAGCATGCTTCAATAGCTGCGATGCTCGCATGGCCTGTGGTACAGAGCATGCTCCTGAGCTCAAGATGATGGTGCAGAACTTTGACGACCCGACTTCTGGCAGCCCCAAACCCATAGTCAAGGTTACCACCTCAGCACCCAAGGCTCCTGCTGACGAGCCGGCGAAAGAGCAGAAGAGCACCAAGGGAACGAAGGGCGATGCAAAGAAAAAGAACAGCCCTTTGCCTACTGGATCTAGCTCAGGCGCATCCAGCTCAGCTGCAGGTGCTGTGTCTGTTGCAGCGCTTGCTGTAATTGCCGGCAGTCTTTTCTAAAATCAATACATTGTCCATGCGCATCTTGCAAATATGTTTTAGTGTTATGTGGCGGGGGGGATAAAAATGTGGATACATCACGCGCGCACTTTGGCGGTGAAATTTGTTTTAATACTAAGGCACTTCTCTCTTCTTTCCTTTTCCCCCGACCCAGCAATACACACTTTAGTAACTTTGGCTGATCTATTAAAGCACGTGCGTACAGGATCTTTGGAGAAATCCGTTTACCACCTAAACCGACCTGTTGTTTATTTAAAGATCTTAAAGGTAAGTTGGGGTTTTTTGTATCAGATGTCCTTTAGGATAAGGGACTCCTCGGATATAGGCAGGAGGGGGTTTTCTCTTTTCTTGCTCTCTCTTTTTCTTTCTTTATCTTGTGCACATTGTATCTATTATAGCGCTTTGATAATGCCGACTGCTTGGACAATTCCTCGCCTTTCCTGTGCAACTAATTTTCAGTGGATGAAATGGCGTTTTTAACCGTGACCTTCACAATCATCAGCTCACAGTCATCATGTCATAATAACTAATTTGAATGGCAAATCATACGATTAGAAGGTTCGGGCCTTATTTTCCAAGAAGGCAAGCCTAGGGTTATATTAGGTAAGAGCGCCTTTCATTAGTGGGTGTAAAGCATTTGTCACCAACAGCCTATGAGCAGACTGGATAGTCGTCAATGCGCATATAGCAAATCACTGGGCTTTCTATGACGACAGGGAGAGAAAAATAGACTTTAGCTATGGGAGCCTTCTACGCTCATAGCGCATAACGATCTGGGCTCATTTTTGAACTTATGCGCCAATGGTGCCCTTCATGTGCACAGCTGGTTGCTGCTCAGATAATGCTTCTTTATTTGCCAATTCTATACAGCTCTGCTACGCCTCATTCCCCTTTATTCATATTGTACCCTTTCTTTCCCTGGACTTTACAAATTTGTCATTTACATTCCATCACTTTACCTTTTGTTGGGTTGCAGATAAGCGAGTGAGCTAATAGGGTACGGAAGCGGTGTATTTGTCCTGGATATCTACTAGCACCAAAGACTAGGGACTGGAGCTGCCTTTTTTTTTTGCCGGTAGCACTTTTGTTTGTTTACTGTCCTAAAGCTGAAGCAGCAGCCTCTTCTGCACTGACCAACAAAAAGCACCACCGTTCTTTTTGGTAAAACACATACTAAAACGTCCATTAAAACCTGTGGTGGCCATAGCTTGATAGGAAAAGACAAACAGGTCAAGCGTTCTGAAGCGGGCTCTTTCTCTTAATTTCCACCCGAGCTTTTTTGCCTTCCCGTTTTATCCACAAGAAGTCGGTTTGCGACAAGCCGCTTTGAGCCACAATCTCTTACTTCTTGAGCTTCTTTTTTACTTTTAAAGCGGCAAAACAGGATCTCCAGAAGTATTTTTATCTGTTTTTCTAAGCTTGGGTTGTAAATTTACGAAACAAGCTAGCTCTACTTGAAGCGGGAAAAAGACCTATTTTTCTCTAGAAAAACATATCGTTCTCGGATGACTGCCAGCAGCAGACTAGAAGCCACTACGCCAGGATCCGAATTTGTCGACCTTATCGCGTACTACTCTACAGAAGGCACGTCAAAGAGCACTCAAGCAGCACCCAATTTGACTCGTATGCAGGCAGACAAGTACGAATCAAGTGCACCATCAACTGATTCGGAGCACACTGGCACTCGGTCGTCGGGGTCTTCGCTGGGAGACTCTGCAACTGCAGCAGCGCGAGTATTGGCGGCGTGGCAGGACCGCGCAGGCGAGTCGCCAAGCACCGATAGCTCGATGCTGTGGCCAGCTGGAAAGCCTGGAGGATTATCGGAGCCAAAAGTGCATAGCTCGACATCGACGCCTAGAATGTCGCGGCCAGTGTTTGATGCTGGGGCTCGTGAGGGCTCGGCACCAGTAGCAGGATCGGTGGATGCAGGGCAGCGGCGTGCAGATATGAGCTTTCTAGCCCTGCTCAATAGTGCAGCTGCGTATGTTGCTGAGTCGTCTAATGAGACAGAATCAACCAAGCAGCAGCAGCAGCAGCAGCAGCAGCAGCCAGTAACCGGATCATACTCGGCACGTGGAGAGATGTTTTCAAACGCACCGTTGCCACATATAAATGGAGAGTTTGATCAGGGACGGACAGCATCAGGCGAGGATACAAATAGTGGCTTTCATCGTCATTATGGAGGGTCATTTCAGGAAGCTCAAGTGTATCCGGACTTTGCCCAAGTCTTTCAGCACATGTCGTCTACTGGCTCAGAAGGCGGTTTGGCAGCTGCAGCTGCAGCAGCTGCAGCGGTGGCGGCGGTAGGTTCAGGTGAGCAAGCACCATATGATACACCTGGATATGCCGGTAATGGCAGTAACCAGCTGACAAGTGCTGTATCGGCGGCTGAAACAGCAGTGCGTCCAGACCAGCTTATGGGGAGAGACAAAGCGATGCGCTTGAGCACCCCCTCGCAAATGACTGCGTCAGCAGCTTCATCTAAACGCAAGCGCAAAGACGCAGGACAAGGCATATTGTCGCCAGCGAAACGCAAAGCCAGCCATGGGTCGGATCGTAGCAAATCAGGCGGACCAGGCGAGCTTCGACGAGCAGCCCGCAAGTGGTCCGACGAAGAGACAGATAATCTGCTGCGAGGATGCAGCAAGTACGGCGTGGGAGCATGGAAGAAGATTCTGGACGATCCAGAGTTTGAGTTCAACAACCGCACTTCGGTAGATTTGAAGGATCGGTTCCGGACTATCCGAGCTCAGGAATGCGCACACAGCCCATATGCGAAATCAAGCCGCAAGGGCGGGGGCAGCAACAATAAGGAGCCGGATGTTGTGTGGCCACTGCCGCCAAACTCGCAGCGGCTTCAGGGCCTGCAGCGGGTGCAGCGCAAGCCAACGCGCAACTACACCAGCGACGAAGACCGACGGCTTCTGATTGGCGTGTTGCGACATGCCAATCATTGGACCAAAATAGCCGCGGATCCGGAGTTGAAGCTGGGAGATCGGCCAGGACAGTCGCTGCGCGACCGGCTACGCAACGCATTCCCCGAAGTGTTTGAGCTGTTTGGGTATGTGATCCCCAAAAAGGAGCGCGCTGACCGCGAGCGCGGAGTAACGCCTGGATCGGGCTTTGAGCAGCGAGGCGGACCAGCTGCCACCAAGCGCAAGGCGCCGACAGGGAGCAAGCGGCTGGAGGGCGAGATCCCCGATAACATCCGCGAAAAAATTATGAGCGTGCTCCGGCGTATGAACGCGTCGCTAGATCCGCACCCAATCCCTGATTTCAATGCTGAGCAGGGGGGAAGCGAGTCTAAAGGAGACATATCCACAGCAGAGTTGGGCTCTGCCAGCACTCCGCAGGATACGGCCAGCACAGCGTCGTCGTCGCGGCGAGAGTCAGCAGCCACCAGCGCAGACACGCAGCCGGGCCGTGGGCGTGGGCGGCGACGGGCATCGACACGGCGGGCCCGGGCAGCAAAGAACGAGCAGGAGCAGCCGGGAGAAGGCGCGCTGTTTTCGGCATTCCCTCGGCCAATGTCAGGCGTGCCAGCAGCAGCCAGGGACCAGCTGGATGCACTTGCCCTGGAGGGCTGCATTGGCAGCGGACAGGCGACGCCAGTGCAGGCACCGAAGCGGCGGCACTCTGTGCAGGCGGATATCGACGATGCACTGGAAGCAGCGGCTCTAGCAGCAGGAATCGACCGGACCAACATTGCATCGGCGCTGCAGTTTCTGCAGCCAGGGATGGTTCCGCTGAGCGCAGGCGCAGGGGCGATTCCGCTTAGCTCTGCCGACTCGATGCGGCGCATGACGGTGGCTGGGCCAATGGGAGACCCGTTCATATTCCCTCGCCTGCCTGAAGAAGAGGCTGCTGCCGCTGGCCATGTGCGTTCGGATGCAGGGTCGGGTGCGCACAGCGCCGGTCTGGTATCCAGCGCAGAGACCACAGCAGTGCCGCAGACAGGCGATGCGTTTAAGCTGTCGGCTGGGCCCGACTCGGCAAAGCTCGTGGCGGGTCCTGATGGCCCTGTCAGCGCAGGCGTGCATCGCGGGCAGCTGCGGTCAGCAGAGCGGCTGCTACGGGCCAACGGAGTTGCAGATGACAATCGCATTGGGCTGAGCACGGCGCCAATGGGCGACAGCCGTGTGGATCTGGAGGCCCTGGCGCAGTTTAGCCAGTGGTTTCCCAGTCTCAACTGGGGCGTGGCTGGCAGCCATGCCAACGACAGCACGGCGGGTGGCGGCGACGCAAGCGCTGCCGGCAACAGCACTGGCGGGCAGATGGTTAGCGCGTCAATTGACCCGAATATGCTGAATTCGGGGCTAGACCTGGGCAACGAGTATGGCCAGACCCACGCGCGGCGACGTAGCCAAGTTGACTGGTACGGGCTAACGCCATCGCTGGTGGCTGCTTTGGACGTGGCGAGCTCCACAGCGGCTGCGGTAGGTGCACATGCGTCAGGGCCCATGTCGACATCGGGCTTGGCGATGACGGCGTTTGGGCTTGGCCACGCTCAAGCCAACCAGCCAGCGGCATGCCGCCGTCCCTCCATGCCCATCTTCCCCTCGTTCTCCTTCCAGGGCACCGACATGCTCCATGTACCAGGCGCCATGCCCAGCGACGATACCCCGCTGACCACTGCAGAGCCTGCGTCTTACGCGTCAGGCCCGGACAACAACAGCATTGCAGCAGCAGCCGCCGCCGCCGCCGCTGCGGTTGCGGTTGCGCTGAGCAACGGCAACGAGACGCTTGGTATCCAGGCGACCGACTGCGGGTCGGGCTCCGTCGCCGCTGGGCTGCGCAGCTACTCGATTGGCGCTGGGCCTCAGCTCTCGCCGGCTCCAGCAGCAGTTTCGGCTGGGCGGCCCCGTGTGGCCAGCGCACAGCATGGGCGGCGTCGCACCATGCACGTGCCCCCGTCACTGGCAGAAGATGTGGCTTGTGCTGAGTTTGCCACTGTGCAGCCAGCCCAGACACAGCGCGGCCGCCGTGCAGTTCCGTATCCGCCGCGTCCGTATGCAGCGCCGGTGCCGGCTGCAGACAGCGCTGCTGGATCCCGCGCGCGACGCAGCCGCAGCATCAGCAGCAACCAGGCGAGGGCTCCAGCAGCGCAGCCCCAGCCGTCGCTGGGACTGTCGGCAGCCTCTACCACGCCCAGCGGAGTGCTGCAAACGCGGTTTCCTTCGCTGCCCACCACGGCAGAGGCTGGCGAGCCACAGGAGCTGGCTTCGGCCAGCGAGGCTTCGGGGGTCCGCCATACGCGCACGTTTTCGGGGACGCAGCTCTCGCAGGACGCGCTGAGCGCCTTAGCCAGCGTGTCCCCGAGCCTGCTGTCGACCGGGTTCAGCAGCAGCAGCAACGGCCACTTTGACCTGGCAGCGAGCTTTGCCACAGCATCCCCGACAGCTGTAGATACACAAAACGCAGCCCACGGCAGCAGCCATGTGGACATTGATCTGGAGGCCATGACGTCACTGAGTGCCAGCCACATGGAGCTTTCATTCAAGCCGTCGCTGTGGGCCGGAGCCGACGACGCATCGATGGGGGTGCAGGACGAGACGCGCTCGTTGGCAGACGTGCACAGCGGCCTGAGTATGGTCGACTTGTACAGAGCATCGTCGTCTACGCCGACGGGCAGCCGCTATTTGGAAGCTTTGAACTCGGGGTCGGCGCGCAATGCGTCGCCGACGCTGGCATCGCAGTCCAACCCCACTGCATCGCCGCTGGCTCCCCGCAGCGCAGCGTCCACGCCAGGGCGCCGTGAGGCCGTGGGCATCTGATCACCAACTTATTTAATTATTGTATAAACAAAGCCACCTATTGTTTCGTATTAGCTGCTGATTGGACAAACGGCTTAAGGTGCTTTTGTGCATCTGAAGCAGTAAGCTCTGATACTTTAAGTTTGTTTCACCTTTTCTTGTTTGCTTGTAAAGTTTTCTTTCTTAGAGAGTGTATCAGCACTATTATACTTGTGTGAGTACCGGAATGCATAGCAGCTTTGGCAATTGAAGTCTCTTGGCTGAAGACAATAAACTTGGAGTTACTAATTTACCTTATTTGTTTGTAGCATTAGGAAGCCACAGGGAGGAAGGCTTTTATATATATATATATAAAACGAGGAACAAACTCAGTAAAGACATGGAGCAGATTAGGAACGTGAGCGAGCAAACGGAGGATGTGCTGGAGAAGGTTGGGCGTCCGCTAAAGCCATATATACCATGGGTAGCCCGAGCCCTGTTGGTGTCGACGTTTATCGAGGACTCGGCCCGCATTCTGATGCAGTGGCAGAACCAGCTGTACTTTCTGCAAGCATACCGGGGGTTTCCCTGGGGACTGAGCCACCTGTTCCTGCTGCTGAACGTACTGGTGATGGTGGTGTGTTCGGCATTGGCGATTATGCGTAGACAAACAATGTTCGCGGTAAGCGGGCTGTTCAGCGTTATTGTGGTGCAGGGCTTTGCATACGGTTTGATCTTTGACATGTCGTTTTTCCTGCGTAATATGGCGGTGGGCGGAGGTCTGCTGATTCTGCTGGCCGAGTCGTTTGTAGCGCAAAAGCGGAACGTATTCGCCGGATTGCCGTCGCTGTCGGACGAGGACCGGGCCAAGTACGTGTTGCTTGGAGGCCGCATCTTGCTGGTGCTGTTGTTTGTTTCGTTTGTGTTTTCGGGATCGTTTACGGTGGCCCGGCTGGTGGTGATTGTGGTGGGCGGATTGTCTTGCTTGATGGTTGCGGTGGGGTTCAAGGCCAAGTGGTCGGCCATTGTGCTGGTGGCCATCTTGAGTGTGTTCAACTTGGTCGTTAACAACTGGTGGTCGATTGATTTCAACCCTACGCATCGCGATTTCGTAAAGTATGACTTTTTCCAGACCCTGTCGATCATGGGTGGGTTCTTGTTGCTGGTTAATGTGGGACCAGGCAGTTTCTCGGTAGACGAAAAGAAGAAGACCTTTTGAGTTTATTTCCAGGAAGACTTTAAGATTTATAAAAAACATCAATGCTTTGAGTGCACACAAAGTCTCTCTCTCTCTCTCTCTCTCTCTCTTCTATAATTGAACCCTAAAAAACGCACACAAGAAAATGGATGTGGCCAGTGCTCCAATAATAGTAAAGTTTGCCTGCAATGGCCAGCAGGTCCTGGCAACCTTGGCGAGGCTCCACAATACGTTATTTGCGTTCAACAACTATGGAGAAGCCGGCAGCGTCTACATGGATATCGATGGCAAGACGATAACCATTTTGGACTACCTTGTACGTCCGCAAGCCTTTAGCGAGTACTTTGCAAGCGGCAATGCCGACGTCACCATACATTGCCCATCGAGCCAGGCATGCGGAGAGCATAACAAGGCATTGCTATCAGCCGTGAACTTGTAGGGTTTGATTTGATTGGAAAAATAGATTTAAATAGCCTTGGCAAAGCCAACACGGTCCTTGCCCAGGTCATAGACCGTGTAGAACTTGCGCAAAAACACATCGCCGATGATCCAGATGGGGCCAAGAGGCTCCGGGATATCCATTCCCATGAAGCCGGACATGCACTGGCCCTGGACGTTCAAAATATAGTCTTCGGCGTCGAGAGTGTACTTCTGGCCGCCAAACTGCATGGTGAAGGGGGGCAGCGAGGGGACCTTGTCGCAGTCCACCACGTACTGGCCGGCAAAGTTCTTCTTGGCGCCAATCTGCTTGTTGATGAGGTCGGAGAGCATGGTGGGGAGCACCAGCAGGGAGCTGCCGGTATCGATGGCCGCGCCCACGTTATCCATCTCAATCTCCTCCTCGCCAAACTGCACCTTCTGCAGGACCACCTCCCAGTAGCCCTTGCGGCGGACATTGGCCCACTTTAGCTCGCCCTCAAAGTGCTCTTCGTTGTAGCCGCCCAGCACCATCTCCCCCTCGTCGCCCTGCTTGTTGGTGTCCGAAAGGTAGAAGGAGAACATGGGCTGGTCGATGAGCTTGCGGTTGACCATGTGGTAGAAGGGCGGCACGGCCTTGAGCACCGAGATGGTGTCGTAGCCGAGCCCAAAGATCCCGTCGAAGCGGCCAAAGGCAAACGTCAGGCCCGGCTCCTTCGTGGCCTCTGCAAAGTCCTGGCCCTCCACGGACACGCCGCCAACCGCCAGCCTGTCCCGGCTCATGTAGCCCTCCAGCGACCCCGACCCGTAGCGGATGGCAAAGTCGGTGCCGTTGGCCTTATAGGTGGAGCTCTGCGAGTGGTCGTACTTTTTGTGGAAGAAGCACGCGATGGAGGAGCACTCGGAAGAAGGCACCCAGAGGTTGGACGAGCCCGTATCGAACACCACCTTGAAGGTCTGGGCGGGCGTGCCAATGTCTATCTCCCCGTAGTACTGCGCGTTCATAAAGTTGGATATAGGCACGCCATAGGAGGCCGAGCCATCCGCGTTCAGCGGCACTATTTGCTGCTGCAGCGAGCCTAGACGCTCCAAGCTATCCGCCCCAAAGTACTTTTGCTTGACGTAGTTGCCCATGTTGGCGTAGCGCTGCAAGGTCTCTTCGGGCGTTTCGGCCACTTTCTTCAGCGGGACTGTCTGCTTTGCTGCCGCCTGCTGCTGTAGGGCCAGGAGCCCCAGCGTCATGATGCTCAAAAGCGCCTTCATGTCTTTTCTCAAAAATAAATATAAGCTTTAGGAATTACACTGCGAAAAAAGAAAAGGGATTTTGTCTGCCAAGCCCAGAGAATGTTTGCCGCTGAATAAACGCCATGCGGGAAAGAATGGCCCGCTTTTTGTGATGACGTTTTTTCCACAAAGGAAATCACATGACCGCAGGCTTCAGATCACAAACCGCTCCTGCATGTCGATTTTGCGGCCGCAAGCAATGAAGGGCAGCATGACGAGGTCCCGGGTGTGGGTCTGCAGGTACCCGAGGATGTCGCCAAACGTGGAATACCCGCGGGTGCGCATTGCGTTCTCCATGGCAGCAGCCCAGAAGCTGCCCAGCTGGTTGCTGGGGGTCTGCGCCAGGTACTTTTTGTACTCGGGGTTGGAGAAGTCGCGGTCCCAGCCAAACACCAGGATATCGCCAGACGACTTGCGGATGCGGGCCAACGTGTCGGACTCGGCGCCCGTGCTCTGCTGCTGCTGCTGCTGCTGCTGCTGAATCAGGCTGTTTTCCAGCCGCTGCGACAGGTCGCTGTAGCTGGCGTTGGGCGCATTGGCCCGCATGCCGGCCTCGAACAGGTTGCTGCCGGCAATGGCGTTGGTGAGCACCGGAACGCCATTCAGGTGCGGGTATTTGTAGGGCACGCCCAGGCCGGTTTCGCACACCACGCAGTTGAACAGGGCCGTGAGGCGGGCTGATGGCGGCAGCTGGTGCACCAGGTACCGATGCAGGTACTCGGCATCGATGGCCCCGGCATACTCAAAGTCGCTGGGCAGGATGTAGTCGCAGCGGAGCCGCCGGATCCCCGACAGAACCTCCGAGCGCCGCTCCTTGAGCTGCGCGGGCAGCCGCCCGAACCCGCAAAAGTAGAAAAACACCGCGTCGTTGGGCCTGACGTCACGCATCATCCGCTTGATATGCGAGGTGATGTTGTGGCAAGTCGGATGGCAGCGCAGGTCCTCCTGGTCGTCGCTCAGCAGCACGACGTTTTGCTCGCTGTATCCGTATTTGCGCTGCAGCAGGGACTTGAACGCATGGGCGCCGTTGATGTTGGACGTTTGCGAGTACTCGTGCTCGTAGTAGTTTATGCCAATGATCAGCGCGTACTTGGTTCCGCTCAAGTTCGACTGCTGCACAGGCACTTGGTGCTGGTACGCCGAAAAGTGGTTTGCGTTGATGTTGCTCCACATCGGGTATGCCGAGCTGTCGGCTGACACGGCGGATCCGGCCAGATCGGCCCGTCTGGGCGGCTGCCCGTTTAGCCCGGTGCCGGCTCCACTCGCCACGCTCTGGGTTGCGGGGCCGCGGTAGGGCACCGGCATGGTGCTTGCGTTTGCCAAAATGGGCTGGCTAAACGTGGCGCTTTGCGGCAGCGGAGATGAGCGTGCCAGGGACATTGCGCCCATAGATCCAACCAGCGACGCAATGTTCTGCTGCGGGTGCATTTCGCGCTGGTCATACATGGTAGCGCTTTGTCGCAATCCGCCGGGAGGGGCTTGGGCCGAGCCAACGTAGGCAGCATTGGCGCGAGCAGGCGGCGCTGTGCCGACCGACGACACGGGCGTTGGGCTGTTGCGGTACGGGTTCGGCGCCGGGTACCCGCCCTGCATATCTGGATGCGGACGGGCGCCAGAAAGCCCCACGCTGGGCACCGAGTTGTGGCGCTGCAGCATTGCCTGCGACTGCGACAGGGGCTGGGGCGAGCCTTGCTGGAACACAGGCGAGTGGCGAGTGGGCTGGTGGCGTAGAGACGCGTGGCGAGTTGGAAGGCTGGGCGGCGGGGAGCTGTGCTGGGGAGCATGGATCGGCGGAGAATGCGTCGGGCCCGGCGGCTGGTGCATGGGCCCAGATGCCGCCGGCTGGTGTGCCACTGGTGGGCGCTGCTGGCCTGGCGCCTGCCCGCCATAGTATGGCCCGCCCTGCGAATGCGCCAGACTGGCGTTGCTGTGCTCATATCCTGGCCCTCCGTTAAATGGCGGTGGTGGCCGGCAATTAGGCCGCATATCAGCTGAATCAAGCGCATAGCATCCTTGCCCGGCTTGCGCGTAATATTGCTCTGCTGGCGGTTGCTGCTGAGGCGGCATGTGATGTGGGCAGTTTTGGGAAGCGGGTGGCTGGTAGTACGTGCTTGCGTGGGGCGGCGGCCGTGCACGCGGCGGATATGGATTGTGGCTGTACTGGTGCACAGCCGGGGCCGATGCCGATGGCACGATGGGCGGGGGCTGCTGCCCGCTATGCTGCGGATAGGGCTCGGCCGCCGATGGAGGCGAGCTGTACGGGTAGTGCTGAGGCGCGTATTGCATAGGCGGGGGCTGCTGTGCACCGCTGTATGCGTGAGAAGCAGGTTGCACCCCATACTGCCCTGTCACATGAGCTGGGGGTGCTTGTGCTGGATATCCCTCGCTGTAATTTCTAGGAGGCAGCTCCTGCACTGGCGCGCTCAGCGGAGGAGGAGGAGGCATCTGGCCGTACCCGGCAGTTTCCCCATACGGGTTTACGGGAGGTCCTGGTGGAGGCTGTGGATGATGGTGTGTTACGTCACTCTGGTACCCGGTCGAGTTGGCAAACGGCCCAGTGCCATACCCACTGTGGTTGTTGGCTGGCGGGGGTGGCGGTGGGCCTTGGTATCTGTCTGTTGCTCCCGTGGTATATGACATGGTATAATTGATAATCTCTTAAAGAAAAGAAAAAAAAGCTAAAGAAAAAACCGTACATCTGAAATGTGGATTCCCAATAAACCCAACATGCTTGGGGATGCCGAAATGTGCTTCCAAAACCCTCAATCTATCTGGACCCTCTCTCCATCGGAGATACATGGGTAGATCTCTTCTGTCAGGAATTATTGGGGGGGGGAGCTTTCTGTGCCAAACTCTAATTCTCTCTCTTTTAGAAAAGAAGTCCTTTTTCTTTTCAAGAGGTTGATGACTTTGGCACAATTTCTGCTCCCCGTGCAAGACACAAAACAAACAAGGAACCGAGTGTGTCGTCTGACATCACAGATATTCCTCTTCCAAGTCACAGTGTAAGGATGCATTTATTCATCATAAACATCCGAATGCTTGTAGTTTGGCAAAGTCTACAGCCAAACTAAGGGCTGGAATAACCAACCCCACGAAAGCTAGACAAGTGCTAAGGGGATGTTGGTTTGGGCGGGACTATAAAAAGAAAAAGACATCGCTCTGTACGGGAGTCTCTTGCTGGAGAACCCCATGATTTGATCAGCGGCAGGAATAATCCAGTGTGGATTAAGCGCCGACGGTTGTTTTGGTCGCATTTCGAGAGTATTTTTTATTTATTCAGCAAGGAGGGAGCTTAATTTCCTTTGGTAATGAACTATCGAGCAGCAGCAACCGGCCAGCTAAAAGACGCGCCAACGAAGCCGACAAGAAATGCAAGTCCGGTCTTGACAAATGAGTCCAGCGAATCGCCCCGGATGAGGTCACAAGCAGGAGGTCGGCCCAATTCGCAAGCGGGAAATCGCAAAGGAGCAGCGCTCTCGTATGCAGCCACAGCGGCAAAGAGGGGAGACACGGCAATGCGGAAGACGGGCAAAGCGGAAACGCGGCCGGTGGCACTGACATCGCTGGTAAACACACGGATACAAGTGCAGCTGGTGGATGACAGTCGTGTGGAGGGGGTGTTGTTTGCATATGATGTGTATAGCGGGGTGGTTGCTTTGCTGGAGCCTCGGATGGGGGACCTGCCGGCAGACACGAAACACGCAGTGCGGCTGGTGAAGGCGAGTAATATCCAGGATGTCGAGGTGAAGGGCAAGGGCGATACGGTGCTTCCTAGCGTGCAGGAAGTGAAGGTGGATGTGGTGGAGGCGCGTAAGGCTCGGGCACTGGCGCAGGCGAAAGAGCGGGCAGCCAGAATTGGCGTTGGCGTGAGCAGCCATGCGCAGGCTGTGTTTGAGGCATTGTCAAAGACATTGCCGTGCCGGTGGGACAAGAAACGGATTATTGTTCTGGACGAGATTGTCATTGACCCGCCCTACACTGTAGACTGCTGCCGGGAACTATCTTCTGCGTCCTTTTCGCTGTCTCGGGTCAAGAAAGTCCTGCAGGGTGAGCTTTCGCGCTTAGAACAATCTGCTGCTGGATAAAGAAAAAATACATTGTTGTTTATGCTGGCCCGTTTAATGCTCTCTCATTTATTGTAGTTGGTACTTTATTTCAAATCTTTATTGGAGATCAACTTTTGTAGCTTGCTAATAGTGTCGCTGACGTTTACTCGATGCCATAGCAGGAACTCGCCATTGGCATGGATGACTGGCACGTCATACTTGTACTCCTCAAACCACTTTTCATTGCCCCGTTGCTTGATATCCACTTCGGTCATCTCAAACGGAACCTGCTTGCGCACTTGCTCCAAAGCCTCCTTGGCATTCACGCATAGCTGGCACCGGCTATGCGTAAACATCGTCAGCACCAGCCGCTTAGCAGCCGCCTTACCCGTCATTTGATTTTTTAAAAAAAAAAAACCTCAATGATCAAAAAGAATAAAGTTTAGTGCTACGATTATCAAAATCACGGCTTATGGCTTTACTTTCTTCCATGCTTCAATTGGGCTTTTATAGACCGCGTATAGCACGCAATGCGCTGCTAAAGACACGTTATGCGAACCGGGTAACCTACTCACACAAGGCCTCGGAGCCAGCTGGCGATAGAGCCAAGGAAGATAAGCCAGAGTCGACAAAAAGCGACTCTGCAAAGCTTCCGCCCAGACCAGAATTCAACGAGGATGGAGAAAAAATCGAGTACTTTGGCAACACCCGGTTTCCAAAGCCCCGGGCCAAACCACGACAGACCATCACGCCCGGCGATGCCGTGGGGCAGGCAACGCCGGCCGTAAAGCCCACACCGCAGCCGCTTAAAGACCAGCTGCAGCAGAAATGGCGGGACATTTTGAGTCCCGAAAAGAACATGGAGGCACGAGCCCGAATCATCCATGACATCGGGCACTCGTATTTCCAAGATATCGTTGACTTGCGCAACAACGGCGACAAGCTGTTCGAAGCCCCCAAGCAGCTGATCCCCAGCGCCCGTGCCCGCTTCTTGCCCAGCCTATCTGGCAAAACTCTTCTGGGAGACTCTTGCGACTTGATTGACTTGTGCTCGGGCAAGACTACCTTGCTGAGCATAAACTTTACAAAGTTTTCCGAGAAACATACGCAGAGTTTTATTGAGCCGTTTGAAGCTGCTTTTGGTGATCGGGAAGGCGTACAGGTGGTGCAGCTGAATATCGAGGAGAACTGGGCCAAGGCGATGGTGCTGCAGTTGTGCTTGCCGTTTTTGAGAAGACAGATCCCCAAGCATCGCCATGGCCGGTATCTGGTTCATTACGGTAATGTGGAGGATCTGAGAAAGTCGCTTGGAATCGCCAATCCCCTCATTGGCTATGTGTTTTTGGTCGACAAGAAGATGCGCGTGCGGTGGTATGCCAACGGGCTGGCTGTCATGTCGGAAGCCCAAGCGATGGTTGCGCTAACTAAGAGACTTGGATAAGTTTGGCTACGGTTTTCAATGAATATACCCGTGGATCCACGTTCTCTTTGCTGGTATTCAGCCGAGAGATCATAATCTTTAGCATTCCTGCCGTGTAGTTTGGGAAAAACTTGTATGCCATGAATATAGGGTCCTTGCCATGAGTCTGCACCAGCTGCTTGAGCCTTCGAGTGTCGTCGGCAGTCCATATGGGGGCATTCTGTGCTTTGGGACACAGATGGCATCTCCATAATTGTGCATAGTATCCGGGAACCCGTTCAACATGAAATAGTCTGGTCATCTCATCACTGACGCCAGCCCAGTTATGCTCACCCAGCCTGCCAATTATCTCAATGAGTTTCAGCTTCTGCTGCTTGCTAAGGCAGCTGTGCTGGGTCCGCTTGCCCAGGCTGACGTTGCTTTTGGTGTATCTTTTGTTATAAAAGGCTGATCTGCACGCATTCAATGTGCGGTGCGGAAAGTGGAGCATAACGGCCTGCCAGTCCACGGACTCGATTGCTCCTCGGCGGTTCTGATCTACCACTTCTTTAAGCCTGTCTACTTCTTCCTGAGTCCACATTGCTGCCTTACGCTGGGAAGTGGTAGCAGGCGGAGGCTGAATGGGGGTTTTGGGCTGTTGGCCAAAACTGGTTGGGAAGTCTGGAAGCACATGGTTGGTGGGTTTAGGTACATCAAGTTCTTCCGACAGCTCTTTGAAAAGACTCTCCAGGCTATTCTGCTTATTGCTGCTGTATGCTCGAGTAACCGATAGTAATTGTCGGGCCGTAGAACCCACACACCGACACACTCTATATCTAACAAGCATATTGAGCAAGATATACCAGTAAGCGAGCCAGATATATTTTTTATTGGAGACTCCATTAAGCATGCTTATTCGGTAATCCACGTGAGCTGATCGTCTTCAAAAGTAGAATAGCATCTAAACTCATTCGACAGCCCGCCCTTGTGCGCAGGATTAAAGTTGGTTATACGAGCACCAATCAGCTCTCTAGCCAGATCTTTCATGACTGCGCCCGTATCTATCATAATCTTGGCATCTGGCGCAGCCAAGAACTTTACTGTCTCCAATGTCTGCGATAAACAGTCCTTGTTAAGGAACGGCGGATCAGCTATGATGAACTTGAACTTGTGTTCAAAGCTCTGCGCTCGAGCAAACTCCAAAGGCTTGTTAAAGTCGTAGTGGACAAACTGGTGCTTGAATATATCAAACCGCTCGTCGAACTCAAAGACAAATGCGTTTTCTCGGTCGTACTTATTGCGGAATGCTACGAAGGCGGTGGGCGAGCTTATAAATGCTACATGGTCATTGCTTTCGGTGTTTTCGTAGACCCGATCGGCCAAAAACTCGGCAGTTTTGTCGTCGTACCAGAACTGACTTAGTTGCCAGTCTTCTTGGAAAACCGACATGTCGATTTTTTGGTTGTTTTTGAATACCTCGTCGGCATTCTCTTGTAGCTTGGCAAACCGCTCGTCCTGCTCTTGCTTCTCGCTTAAAAACGACTGCAAGATGGCAAGTGTGTCCGCTGATAAAGCTGGTGTTTCTTCCGAATCCATAACTCAACTATGAGTTAACAAGAAAATTTTTTTTTAGCTAATTCACTCATTGAGCAAAAAAATCATTAAAGTATGGGAAGGGTTTTTTGCTCATCTTTGGTGAGCTTCTTCAAAATCATCGTGCTCAGATCCTTGCCTTCTTCAAGCTTGGGCCGCAAAAACTCTGCGGTTTTCTCAAACCGCTCCTGGTACCCTTCAAAAGAGCCCAGCTCGATGCACTGTCCCCAGCCCGAGACTGCAGTATAAAACACCAAGTCCTCAGCCTGCGTATATCTGTCTTCTAATGCGGTGGTAATAGATTCTTCCAGCATCTCTTGGTTGCAAAACAGATACTCGACGATGCCCAGCCACATACGAAATGGCGGGGTCTGACATACCAGATTGTCATAAGGGGACATGCCCATTTTATACCAACAAACTGCCGCACACAGCAATGACAGGTGCGAGTTGGGCTTGCTCTCTTTCTTGGGCACTTGCGATAACGATAGTTGATCCAGCACATCGTCATCTAAAAGTATCGTTTTATGACTGCGGTCCTTACCAAATATAAAGTCTGCCGCACAGTAAACGAGATCTCTAAACTCTTGGTGTTTTCCGGCTATCATATATTTGTATAGGGTGGTCATGGATTTGACATAGCATTGTAGTTGCTTTTTGGCCAGCGGATTCATTATTGCCAGGCCAGCGTAGACATGCCATTTGCTAGCATAGATGCGGAGGGCCATGGCCACTTTGACATTGTTTATGCCCGAGATGAATTGCGGGTTCAGCCAAGGATGATATCCTTGTAGGCTCCATGCGGTTCCTAGGCTGATAAACGATAGGTGCGTGGCTGCCTGGGTATCGGCTGTGATTCGATCATGCTCCTCATAGGTCAAATGGATCATTCGGGATTCAAGCGCCTTTAGAACCTCAACTGCCTTCTGGTAGTGTTGGTCGTCACTGCGGTATCTGATAATAGCCAGCGGCTGTCCCTTGGTATCGATGTTGGGCCCATGCATGGAATGACAAGTGACAATATGCACGTCCTTGGGCAAGTACTTGTCAAAGGCCATGATCTCGGGTGTTTTCACCGAGGTTTGGCCAGCAACAATTGCATTCATTTTGGTTGCTCTTCCGTACTCCTGCACTGCCTTACCGATTATGACTGCTGGAACCGAGTATATAATGTAGTCTGATCTCCGTGAAACCGCATAGCCGTCTGGCAGAATGTTGATGCCCAGGTCGCCGTGTTTGGCCTGCAGCTCTGCATAGCGGTCTGGCGTATCGCATATGTTCACTGTATAGCCCGCCTTTTTAAATCGCTTGGCATATAGCATGCCCATATCGCCTGCACCGATAATGCCAATTTCAAAGTTCTCCATGGGTAATAAACAAGATGACTCAGCATTCTCCCTTTTTGGGATTCTCAAGCTTGCCACTTATAAAATAGAACATGTAGAGCACATATGGGATTCTATCATTAAAAATTTTCTATACAAGTAGCCTTTTTGGCTATAAAGAGCCCTTGGTTAGGGACAAGCCGTCAATGCGGTGAACTTTACGCCGCAGAGCACGGTTTCGGTTTCTTGAGAATGGCGACCGTATCCCGCCATTTGGTGGCGACATAGCTGAAAACGGCGTTGATGCAGCCATGCCAGTACTAAACGATGGCTGTCTGGTGCCATGCATCATCGAATGTGTTGGAGACAGTGGTGGCGACTGGTTGGGATTTTCAGACTGCACGCCATTGTGACTGCGACCCATATGGCGGTACGTTAGGTGGCCAAAGCGAGGCGGATGCACGTCTGATCGCATCGTTGTGTGCTCGAATCGGCGTGTGTATGGCGATAGCGTCTGACCCATGCTCATCAGCGACGCCAAACGTGCTGCCACTGCGCTGTCGGATGGCCGAAGCACCACTCCATTTTGCCGCTCGTTGGCCATCTGCCGCTCAGATTCCTGGCGCCTCAAGTACATGTCCAGCTCTGCTGCTTGCTGAACTCGCTCCCAGTCGTCATTGAGGTACTGTTCCAGCAGTTCCGGGTGGCTCTTTAGATCCTTACCGTCAAACGTATCTTGGCGACTGTGATTCAAGGGTGGCGGATGCTCGTCAAGCGTTTGTGAACGCGATTGGCGAGGATTCGGCCACTGGCAAAGTGATTCTGTGTCGTCTATGCTGTGGCTGCTATGCAGATATCTCCGCTCATCCTCGTTTCCTTTTTCCTGGGAAAGCTCCATCAGCCTCTTGTGTAGTTGTGAAGCTAGCAGCCGCTGCTCTACTGAACGCGGCTGCGACCCCACAGATGCTGCTCCAGAATCGCTTCCAGCTATCGGGGCGCCTCGTGATCCAGCTGCCCACAAATCGCCCATGCTGTCGTTGCGCGCATGCTGCTGCCTTATCTGCTGCTGCTGTTTCTCAATATGCTCTCGCCGTTCCCGATCCCGCATTTCCCGTGCACGCTTGATCTCATTGATGCTCATCTCGTGTACAATCACCGGCAAGTCTTCCTGAAACAGCGACCGTAAGGTGGCTTCGATTTCGCGTTGCAGCATCCGCCGAACCGACGGCACTGAATCAAATGTGGAATGCACCTCTACTGATACCAAGGGGTCACTGCGCAAAACCAGCGTTACTCCGTCGTGCTTGGATACGGCCAGAACGACTATTCCGTTGAGCTTCAGCCCAGATATGCGGAGCAGCATGGGCACTACCAGGGGCTGTGCGGCCGCTACCACGCCAATGCTGGGCATGGTGGGCAGTTCGCTGCTGGGCAGCCGTAGCGGGTTCGCCTGCACCTGAGTTTGCAGAACCAGGTAGCCGTCGCCTTCGTACTTCATCCGGAACATTGCCCGGAACCGGTCCTCTTCCAGCTCACTAATTTCCAGAATGTCTAGCTCTGGAGGCGTGCTGCCCAGGTCGAGCTCTTTGGCTATAATCGGTCCTACCAAGTTGGGCGGCTTGTTTTCGCCCTTGTTCAATGCTTGAGTCAGCATTTCCAGCGCCTCTGCAATGAACTCGGGCGGAAACCCCGTCCAGTGAAATTTAAACGACATTCTATAACAGAAAATACACAGAGAGAAAACAACAGTTGTTTATCGCCCCACCTCTAAATAAAAGAAAAAATGTTTTATGTTCCAACCACAGAGGATTTTCTCTTGGGCCGCTTCTTGCCCTTGTGCTTGGCGCTCAATGCCACTTTTAATGGTGACTTGGTCTGTCTCTCACGTGCGTTGGCGCTTTTAGCTGGCTCTTCAGCAGCGCTCTTCTTCTTGCGGCTTTCGCCATACTTGCCCTTGTTCTTGGGCTTCTTGTTACCAGTATTGGCATCTGCAGGCACCGAAGCTGTGGTCTGCAGCTCTTTGCGCTTTCTCGGAGTAACATTAAAGCTGGCTGACGCACCTCGCACAAAGCACGCAACAAAAAACCCGTTGGTGCCGTCTTCCGGCAGCGTGCGCACCAGGCTTGCTGCTTGCTCGGCGGAGAGCCCAGCTGTCTGCAGTCCGCGCCGGGGCCAGGAGGGAATTACCTGATCGGCTGGGGCTAGGGTGAATGCGTTCTGGCTTGCAAGCACCTGAGCCACCACCGCCTCATTCTCCTCTTCATGCACCGAACATGTAGAGTACGAAATGCGCTTGACTTTGGGAAACTGCATTGCATGAAGAATCACTGCAGCCTGGAACTCTGCCAGACTCTGTAGCCGCTCTTGGTTGACTTCGGGCTTCTTCTCGTTGCTGCCGTTGACCATGGCAATGTACGAGTCCACCAGCATATCCAGGCGATTCACAATGCCTGATCCCGAGCACGAGGGATCCAAGAGCATATACTCCACATCCGCATAAGTGGGATCTTGTGGATCAACTTCCAGAAAGTCTGCGCATTTAGCCTCGATAATCTTGCACTTTGCCTTGTCAGTCAGGTTGACCAGCGTACTTAGCCGTCTCCGGTCCTTGTCAAAGGCAAAGATCTTGCCCTGGTTGTTCATTATGCTGGCCATATGGCTGGTTTTGTTGCCCGGTGCTGCACATGCGTCTATCACATGCGACCCGGGCGGCGGGCGCAAGACATGAGCTGGTATGCATGACGCCTTGTCCTGAAGGATAATTGAGGCGGTCCTGTATAATTGGCTCTTGTGCAGTTCAGTTCCAGGCGGAAACACCAGCACATCTTCCAGGTCAGGATCATGAGCATATTTGCGTGTTCTTTTAGATAGTGCACTGCGCATGTCTTCCCGAGACGCAGCGACCTCCTCGTAGTTGTCTTCAGAGAGCTGCTGCTTGACCTTGTCTATGGTCGTATTTAGCAAGTTTACTCGCGCATATCGGAACGTCCACGTATCTTCATCTTGCAGATGCTGTGGAATCAGGTCCTCGTCGCTCTCCACATTCCTATCTGTGCGTAGCTTGTTCAGCTGCGCCTTGAGCGAGCTTTGGTGGCGGCTAACTGCCTTGTTTAGTTTGAGATTTGCTCCTTTGCGCCGCAGCCCGCTCTTGGAAAACAGCAGGTCGTGTGCTAGCAGCAGCTCCAGTCTTCGCCCCAGCTTCTCGTCCTTTACAGACGGATTGGCATTGACAATCTCGGCAAGCACGCTGGCATATTTTAGCGTCTGGCATATCAGTGCATACATGAGCGGCTTTTCCTGAGGATCCAAATTGCTGTTGCCGACGGTCAGGGCCTTGATTGATCCCTTTCGTTGCTCCAAAGTCTCTAGGATTTTGGCTGCTCGCTCGTAAAACATCAGCTCTCCATAATTCTGCCCGCCACTACGACCATTGTTGGCTTTCATTTCCAAAAAAAAATTAATGCAAACCTATGAGCGGAAAATTTTTTGGTATACCCCCCTGTAACCCAACCAACATTATCATGGGTTTTCCGCATGACGTTTACCCGCTTTCAAACACATATTTGAGTTTCGTGTCTGCATGCACAGGCCAAAAGATGTTTCTGGGCACGAGACTATAAATCATTTGAATTATACAGTGTCTTTTTTTGTTATACGAACACATGCAACCATGAACGAAAACCAAGGCTTTCACACTGGCCATACAAATATACATGGGCGTGAGAATTACCGCGCTTCTTTTCAAGCATGTTATACATATACATGCACTGTCAGGAGAATGTGGATTTTGCTGGTAGCTCCAATTGTAGAATTGGCTGTGTGTGGATAAATAGAGAATAGACCAGCTGCACGACTATTGGCTACATATTTCTGAGACGTCGGAAATTAAAAAAATACTAATTTGTTTACCATTAACGCATGTACTCAAAATCAGTTTAAAATATATGCTGAAATACAATCGATCTTTTAATGCATCACATGTGGTACCAAATATTCAAGTGTGCTAGAAACATACAATACATTGTGCTAAAACCAAAAGGTATAGAAAGGGAATGAAACAACTATACAGTGTAGCCCAATGCTGGGTATTTCATGAAACTATTTATCTTCGTTGTTGTCGGTGTGGTAAGTGTAAATGTGAAGCTGAAGGTGGAGCTCAGACAGCGCGTTGAATCCGCAGATCCGACAGAAAAAGTCCTCCCGGTGCAGACGCAGGGCCGATAGAATGGCAGAGTCGTGGTTAATCTTGCGGCACATGGTTGGATTGGCGGGAAAGGCTTATGGTTGCGTTGTAAATGTGTGGACTACAATCTAGCTTTGAATATATACCTGAATATAGCGAGAAATTTGTAATTTGGGTTGGCATAAACAAGAGATACAAGGGCCTGTATTTATAGGAAATCCCAGTGGTTTGCTTTACCTTCATAGTGAAATGATTTTTTTTAGGGATGTGCGATTACATGTACATGTACGCCTCTTCCATGTCCTCACCATGTGTTCTCGTGCCATTATCCGTTCGGTGGATTCAAAAGTCTCTCAATTAAGACCAGCTGAGCCCTCTCATTTTTCCAGAGTGCGATTGCCTTGTCATGCTTACCCGCTTGAATTTGTTTCTATATGCAATTTTATGCCTCTGGTGATCATGCATTCAGAAAAAAAGGGGGGAGTGGTGGAAATACAACACTTTAGTTTTTGAAATATCCAGGGGGAGGGAAACTAGCTGCTATTTACTCGATGACAGTGACCTCCAGTTGTCCTGGTCAGGACCAGATTGCAAATTTCACATCCAGCTCATAAGCAATCCTTAATGATTCAACCTGTAATACATACATGCTGTTTGAACCTTGTGAACACGGGACACTGCATTGTTTGTGCTGTCTAATGGCATTTGGATAAAATAATTCTTGGGGTGTTCGGCAAAGTGCGGCGTTTCAGAGAATGAGTTTACAGCCAAAGCGTACAATTACACATGCCTTTGCTTCTGGCATTGTAGCCATGTGGAGATAAAGCCAAGTGATCTGCACTTTCTTGTCTTTTTTATTCTCTTTGTCCTAGCTGCTTTATCATGGAAAAAAGCATTCATATTTTCTGGCGCCTCACAAAAACAAGTGCTTTTCCTTTGCCCACGCACTCGGCGCGTGGTTTTCCTCCTGCTGCGGTTGGCAGAAAGTAAACCTAAAATGTCAAAGGGAGCGTTTTATGACTGGCCAGCAAATAAAAATCAACTATGTGGATAAAACATCCCTTGTTCTTTATTGCGCACGCGTAGCTTCTAAGTTACAAAATTGTAGATTGATATCGGCACAATTAGACGTACATTTTCACTTTTTCATTGAAAATCTGGACAACTTGTGTTATTGTATAGGAAACGGCTATAAAGACATCCGCGTTGTTAGCTCTGGCAAATATATACAGAGAAAGCTGGGCTTAAAGTAGAGCACAGTATGCCACCCGCCTCATATGCTCCAAATGAGCTTCAACAGTATCCGCTATGTCTTTGAAATTGCAAAACATGCTGACCAGTCTTTTGGCAATTTGTGGATTTGGGTAAATGTACATTGTTTTACGGCCACTCGAAACCATATTTACATAATTTGAATCGATGAACGCATGGGCATGCCCGCTCATCATTAAAATATCTAGCACAATCTCGGCAATTTGGTTCCATTCGGATGCTGTGGCAAATGGTTGGGGAGAGGCTCTTATTTGAGTTTGCATATACTCGTTGAACACCGAATCAACGCTGTTCTCCGACTTTTTCTGTTTAAACAGCATACACAGCTTATTCAATTCACTCGGATACTGCCATGTTAGCAAGAGCACTTTCTTGAGCTGCCACTCTGAAAGCATACTGTTGATATTAAACATGCGGATAAACAGCATTGATTCGGTAGATGTGAATGGAGCACGGACCCAAGTGCTGCTTGCGTGAAAATCGGCACACAATTTATCTGCTTTCATATCGTCCGAAGCAGCCAGCAATGTTGTAAAATACGCCATATCCTTCATAAAATTAATAAACCCCATGATTTCCTGGCTAGCTATGTCATTGCTCATAACCGCATCCACGTTGTCAAGTGCAAGCAAAATCTCCAAGTCATTACTTTCGCAATAAGCTTGGACTTCATTTAGTAGAGAAATAATGGTTGGCTTGAATAATTCATTGCTAGCGCTGCTCTCACATACCCATTTGTCTATCATCATCTGTACCTCACTGCTGTCAATAAACGCTGTGGCCAGCTTGTTGACCAAAAACATGATACGTTGCGAGCTATCTGCACATTGCTTCCATGCATTGCAGTCACCGATGTAAGTGACTCGGATGTTTCTTATCTGGATTAATAGCTGTGCAGCTACAGCAAACAGAAGATAGCTCTTGCCAACGCCCTTGCACCCACGAAGGAAGTGAACACGCGGCATACCAAAGGCATAAGATTCAAATTGCAGTGGTCCAGGTATTTCTGACAATGGCGAGTTAATTATGCTGAGCAGGCGTTGGCTGATAGATTTGAGATAAACTGGCCGAGTAAGCACTTTGGTAAACATAACATTCCCTTCTTGTTGTGTGTTCTGTGCCAGCGATGGATTATGTCCTGTTAGTATGTTTGGAAGTTGGATAATCTGAGGGCTGCTAGAATCAAAAGCCCTTTCAAGCTCATGGCTGTTGCTGATAAGATACTGTAGCGATTGCTTAGCTTGGGCCTGGTCTGCCCAGAACCGTCTATACAGGGGCATGGTCAAACAAAACTGTAGCTCATAAAAGGTAATAAACGTGAAAAAAAAGAGAAGCTAAGGCAAAAATAGCCATGTATGCTTTTGTTTAGCCAGAGTTGCCAAGATAAATATACTATGCATAAGGTTGTCCTTGTCAAAATTTCTAGTAGACAGCTTTGTCAAAATTTTGTTGGTACTAATACACGCTTTATAAAACAAGTGGTTCTATTCGCCTATCATTCACGTACTGCTCGTCTAGATAATTTGTAATAGAAATGACGGTATCCACAGGAAGGCCCTGAAACGGCATAATGCAATATAAAGTCGAAAGATAAAGAAGTACTTCTATTGAATGCGAGTTGCACACTAGTCCGCTATGTATTGCGAGTTTCTAGCGTCTAAAGTCCCATACATTATAAAAGATATTGATCAAATATGTACGGAAATACATCTGTAAATAAATAAAGTATGGCTGTGGTGATTTATTCCTATACAAAATAAAGCCTAAATGTCAATAGCTATGCTTTCCGGCGGTCATTGAGCAGCTTGTGTGCCATGATAAGAATAAGCAGAATAGGCAGATGAGCGATGCTACTGAAAAACAGTCTCCGAGAATGCCGGGCTTCCGGCCGCTGCCAAAACTTTACAGCGCAGAAAGCCAAATATCCATTGATAGCCGACGAATCAACCAAAAACCACCAGTCTGTGATCCCCAGCCATGGCAAAGCGGCACACAGAGGGAACATTAACAGTGCATAGCGCAGAGAAACGCGGGCATTTAGCCGTGGGTGAGTCACCGACATCATCCGGTAGCCAGCTTTGGAGTAGTCAGCCCGCAGTGTATACGCAAGTGAGTTAAAGTGCGGAAACTGCCAAGCAAACATAATGCCACCCAGCACCCAGGCACCTGCATCCAAAGAGCCTGCGGCTGCTGCCCAGCCCATCAATGGTGGAATGGCGCCCACAACAGCGCCCACCCAGGTGTTGGCAATGGTCAGCCGCTTCATTGCAGTATACACTCCAGCATACAGCCCAATATTAGCTATGCCCAGCGCTGCTGTTAGCGGATTTACCAATGTACATAAAATGCTTACACCAGCTACTCCGCTACCAATTCCAAATGCCAATGCATGGTTGGGTGATAACGCGTGCCGAGCCAGAGGCCGGTTGCGAGTTCTGCTCATTTGGGCATCGTAAGGTATTTCTATCCATTGGTTGAAGCTGTTGGCGCTGGCTGCACAGAGAGCGGTTCCGGTTGCTGTGTATAAGAGTGTGGTGATCTGAGTGGCTCCAGGCGCTATCGCGTAGCCGGCCATAGAAGTCAACACGACAAATGCGGTAAGCTTATCTTTGGATAGGTCGCTATATACTTTGGGCAGCTTGGCTAACGGCGTTAGGCTTTGGATCTTCCATGGTTGTGGTGCACGTTCATGTACTTTACGTGTTTGACTATAGATACCGCTGCTGGGCAAGTGCCAGTGCTGTAGAGGTCTAATTCGGCTTGACAAGGACAATCGAAGCATTATTCTTTTTAAATTCACAAGATAAACACGCTTTTTCCAAAAGTGGCATCAAAAACCAAAGCGCTAAGCAAAAGCCGGTTGGCAAAACCAGAACCTGCAAGATCTCTTAGCAAGGTTGATTAGCCTGATGATCAAGTATTTTCCAACTTCTCGCTTGTATCTTTTATATTTTTTTCAAATCATTAATGCTTGGCATTCGGGCGGGTGGGTTGCCGCAACGGCTCTGGAGCTTATGGCTGCTTGACAAACACCTCGATCGCGCAATAAAGAACACATGTTTGCAGGCAAAACGCTATACGGCACGAGCAGCAAGCGCAAAGCAGGAAATAGATATATCGGAGTATCCGCCAGAACGGATCCGCAACTTTAGCATTATAGCCCATATAGACCATGGAAAAAGCACACTGGCAGACCGACTGCTCGAGCAAACCGGGGTTATATCCAAAACAGGCAAAAACAAGCAGGTGCTGGATAAGCTCAAAGTGGAGCGAGAGCGTGGGATTACCGTAAAGGCACAGTCAGCCAGTATGTTCTACGAGTACAAGGGGAAAAAGTACTTGATGAACCTGATTGACACTCCTGGACATGTGGATTTCAACTATGAGGTGTCACGGTCGTTGGCTGCATGCCAGGGAACCATCCTGTTGGTGGATGCAGCTCAGGGGATTCAGGCGCAGACGGTTGCGAACTTTTACTTGGCCTTTGGCGAAGGATTGCAGGTGATACCTATGTTGAACAAAGTGGATCTTCCTACAGCCGAGCCTGAACGCGCGGCGCAGCAGATCGAGAGTACATTTGAGATAGATTCGAGCAAAATTCTGCACATCTCGGCTAAATCTGGGATGGGCGTGGATCAGGTACTTCCAGCAGTTATTGAAAACACATTGCCACCAGAAGGCAGTATAGATCAGCCATTTAGAGCACTGCTATTCGACACATGGTATGACAAGTACGTGGGCGTGGTGTGTCTTATGGCGATAAAGGAAGGGGTAATTAAGCGCGGCGACCGGATAGTATCGAGCCATTCAAAGACAAAATATGAAGTGACTGAGGTGGGCATTATGTATCCAGATCCCAAGCCAACCACGTCGCTTCAGGTCGGGCAGGTCGGCTATATAATTTGTAATATGAAATCAGTGTCTGAAGCTCATGTAGGCGATACATTTTACAAGGACAAGCACCCGGTAGAGCCCCTGCCGGGGTTTGTTCCAGCAAAATCAATGGTGTTTGCGGGAGTGTTTCCCCTTGATGCCGATGAGTTTAGCAAGCTGGACGAGTCCATACAGAAGCTAACTCTAAACGACTCGAGTGTCAGCGTGCACAAAGAGACGAGCGCAGCGTTGGGCCAGGGATGGCGGCTGGGGTTTTTGGGAACATTGCATATGGATGTTTTTCGGCAGCGGCTGGAAGAAGAGTATAATGCGAATATATTGATTACCGCGCCGACAGTACCATATAAGATTAAATATCGCGATGGCACAGTAAAATTTATCAAGACGCCAGCAGACTTTCCTGACGGAACTACTATGCAAGAATACGTAGAGTCCACAATGGAGCCATTTGTGCTGGCTACAATGATTTTCCCAAAAGAATATTTGGGCCAGATGCTCGAGCTATGCACAACCCACCGCGGCGAGATTCAAAACCACACGTTTATAGATGAAAGCCGAGTGATGCTAACTTGTCGGTTGCCAATGTCGGATATTGTTACGGATTTCTTTGATAAGCTTAAATCAAAGTCGCAAGGGTTTGCAAGTTTTGATTACGAAGATGCAGGGTACGATGACTCGCAGCTGGTCAAGATGGAAGTGCTGCTGAACGGCGAGCCTGTAGATGCGCTGGCAGCAGTGATGCACAAGAGCAATGTGGTGATGGTGGGCCGTGACATTGCTAAACGGCTAAAGGAGGTGATTCGGCGGCAGCTGTTTGACATAATTATCCAGACAGCTGCCAATGGCAAAATCGTAGCTCGTGAGACCGTCAAGCAGCTGCGCAAGAACGTCACGGCTAAATGCTATGGCGGAGACATCACCCGCAAGATGAAGCTGCTCAACAAGCAGAAGGAGGGCAAGAAGCGGATGAAGAAGTTTGGCAAGGTCGAGCTGCCGCAAGAAGCATTTTTGGGCATTCTTAGCAAAAAGGATTAGATTTCACGTGAGCCAGATGGAGAGCCAATGGAATATGAAAGAAAATTTTTTCAGTTTGGAAATTTGGGGGGAACCTGAGGAGAAATGGAGCTGAGCGAAAAGAGGGTGATGTCACACACTCTTTCTTTTACTTTATTTTATTGCTAGCTATTTTATCGTCTACCTCATATTCTATCAGGGCGAGCTTTTAACACCGGCAAGGCTACAACAAGTTGCATTTATTACGTGACTGCGAATTGCGTATTCTGCTACGAGGCTGATACAGAAAAAAAAACATTGGTCCTCTCACAAACACTACCTATTGACGCGTACTGAGAACTGGTAACGAGGAGCTACTTAATGTCTGAAGCAACAAGCGCAGCTAGTACGCAGGCATTGGCGGCAGCCGTGGCGGCAGCAACAGCGCCGGGACTAGGGCAGGCAATAAACCCAGCGGTGGCAGAAGAACCGCTTACAGCGCCATTTCCCAAGCTGGGGCCTGAGACAAGCGCAGCTGAGGATCAAGCGGCGGCGGTAGCGGCTGTTTCGGCAGCAATGACCGGAGTGGCGGCAGGGCCAATGACGGCAGCGACGGCAGCAGCGATATCTACGGCAATGGCAGGAGCACAGCTGCAGAATGGAACAACGGCAGCGGTGGGAGGAGATGCGGTTTTGGCGTCTTTGAACCATAGTGCGCATGACCAGATGCTGGAGATCATGACAACGTACCATAGCGCCAACGCGCATCGCCGGCGCAGTAGTGTGGAGGCGGCAGCGGCAGCAAGCTCAGTGCTGGCATCAATCGCCAACAGCACGAAACAGTCGTATATGGGCAGCGATATGGCGACGGCGGCAGCCATTGCGGCAGCAGCCAGCCCCACCAGCATTGCATATTCAACAGGACAGAGCATGCAGCAGCAGCAGCAGACGGCGGCAGCGGCAGCGCTGCTGGCAGCATCGACAATGAACCCGGTTATGCTGCCGACCATTCCATCAGGAACAGCATCGCTGCGCAATACGCCGCCACCGCAGGTATCTGCAGGAGACCATCCGGATGTCAGCACGTCGCTGGCCGGTTTCTCGGCGGCAGCATTTAGCACTCTGACGTCACAAGGGTTTACAGTTCCTGAATCGATATCTGCCAGTGCGGTAACGGCAGCAATGGACATGCCGTCATCGCTGACCAGCATGCCTACTGCTGACGTGCCGGATAAAACACCAGCGAAAGCAAACAATCGCCGACGCAGCAAGGCAAAGTCCAAGGCCCGGGACTCGTCGGACGAGAACGAGGAGGTAGATGAGGACGGAATGCCGCTGACACCGGATGCGCCGGGCTCAGGGCGCCCCGGGTCATTGCGGAATCTGACTGCAGAGGAGCGACGAGCACGGCGCCTGCAGCGCAACCGGCTGGCGGCGAAGGAGTGCCGGCAGAAGAAAAAAGCGTATATCCAGAATCTGGAAGATCAAGTCAGCGCTCTACAAGAGGAGAATGCGCAGCTGCGCAAGGAAGTGGAGGAGCTCAATGCCAAGCTGACGCTGGGGGGCATGCGCGCCACCAGCTCGGCAGCCAGCACGCCGGTGCTGGAGTCGAAGCGCCCTACATTTGAGAACGGCGACACGTCAATGGACTCCGTTTCCAGCCCGTCTCTGGCATCGAAGCGGCCGCGCCTAGCTGTGCGATCTACCAGCAGCACCAAGCTCCATAATCCCGATTTATAGTTTTGAGCGTTGGAAGATTTTTGTATTTTTTATTCAGCGCTTTTCAAGATCAGAAACTTTTTCTAGTTTACCAGCAACAAAGCGTCGCTCTGTAAGCTTTTGTAGCTCTTTTTGCTTGACAGGCTCGTTGCTTGGGGGTTCGTTATCTAGATGCTTATCGCGTGAAACTGCTGGGCAGCCTAGCAGATTAGAACCGGTTACGGTGGCCACTGCCGAGACCACGCCTGCTACAAACAGCGCATTTGTCAGGCGGTGTCTCTGTATGCCCGTCAACGTACGAAACCGCATTTTAAGGACTATTTACAAATGGGAGGATTCAGCTATCAAAATGTGTAAATTGTGGAGAGAGAAAAAAATTTATGATCGCAAAGCTGAAAGACGTTTTTGCATTTCTTCCAAATCGGGTTCCGACTCTGCTTCGGAATCGGCCATAGCCGGCAATTTAGTATCGCCAGGCACGCTACCGATCTCGCCCAGCAGCCCATCGGTTACTTGAGCCAGCACCTTATTCATTTCCTCCTCAACCTCCTCTTCTTCATCGCCCTCTCTGTCCTCCAAAGAGTCCATCATATCCTCGGTCATTTCGTCGATAACTCCCGCCTTCATCATCTCTCGCGACATCTCCATTAGTGTGCGTTGCAGCATAGGCACGCTCATTAGCCGATTGACCGATTGCATTACTTGAGTGCTCTTTTGCAAGCTGCCGACTACTTTGAGCTTGGATAGCTGGTAGCCTAGCTCCATCGATATAGAGTTTAGCTGTGCTTTGTTGGTGGCTAGGCGGTCCCGCTGCTTGCGGCTGCGCACCAGCTCCTTTGCCAGTATTTTGCATGACGATATGTCTCCCTTCTTCGCCAGCCCCTTTATTGTCCGCTCGGCCTTCTTTTCCTCCATGCTCATGGTTTGGATCTGGCGGTCCAGCGCCCGCTGCTGCGTGCGGATTCCTGATCGCCACTTGCGAACCAGCTCCTCTGGAGTAGGCTTTTTGGCAAATAGACTAAACATTATTGGAAATAGAATACAAAAACAAAAGGAAGTGAAGGCATGGAGAAAGGATATTTCATTACATCACGTGGAGAACAAGTGGTTCTTGGCAGAGATTGCTTACCCAGATGCGCCCAGAGCCGGGTTCAGCGACAACGCCAGCACTCGGGCTTCATGGCAGCGTCTCAGCGCACTGGCAACCATCATCCGCGTTGCTCTTCGCTCTTCTGCGCTGCTGGATTCAGCTGTTGTTTCCTCATCACTATCTGCTGCTTCCACATGAGTTTCAGACCCGCTTCCCAGCATTCCCTTGTCTTCGGTCTGCTCATCTGCTGTCTCCACGAGAGATGGCATCTGCCCTGCCTCTTTACGAGGCGGTGGGGTGGGCTTGCCCAGTGTGGAGTTGCGCTTGTACCGGGACACGCTCTTTTTCACCGACAGCTGTCGCCGAATGCCCGTTTGCTCAGACTTTTTGTGCAAATCTGTTCGTGGCGGCGGCGTGGGCGGCTTGGCGCTTCGGCTGCTTGAGGGCCGGGAGCGGCGTGGAGGGGGCGGCGGCGGGGCCTTTCGCCGCATCGGCTTGGGACTAGGTGGTTCTGAGCAGGCAGCAGTGGGCTTCAGATGCGGGCTGGCCAGCGGAGGGGCTTGTGCCTGTGCGTTTGGTGGAGGCGGGGGCGCCCTTCGGCGCCGGTGCTGCGAGGGAGGTCTAAGCGAGCTGCTGATTTGCGGTGCGGCTCCTTGTGGCCGCTGCCTGGCCGGCCTTGCTGGAGGCGGAGGTGGTGGCGGCCGTCGAGACGATATGGACGATGCCGACGATAACGGTCGCTGCTGATCGCTTGTTGCCCTGCTCGTGCCCGTGCAACAAGTCTCTTCGCTAGCCGTGGATGTTAGCGACAGAGCTGGCGATGCTGTCTCGCTACGTCTGGCTAGATCAGTTGCAGAACGGCCACAGTCAGATACCACCATGGAGCTATGCCGAGTATTGGATTCGCTGATGCTACCACGTCGTGACATAGCTGGTAGCGCAGATGCGTGTGAGCTGACTAGCGACTGCCTTAACATGCTTACCAGACAAAGCTCAATGTCTGATAGCCGATGGCGGGCAGCCAGATACACTGGATTGCGTAGCAGCACACATACCACTTGCAAATACGACCGGCGCAGCCGCTGCTCTGCGTCGCACACGTTGCTCAAGTCGCGGATGATTATATCTGTCAGCACATGCATGTCGTTGGTGTACAGAATCTCCGAGGTTCCCGGGTCTGCCAGAATGCTTGCCAGCATATTCAGGACCAGCCGCTGCGTATCTGGATCTGTCTCGCGGTTTAGGAGAAACACCAGGTTCTCGGCAAATGTCTTGCAGCAGTTTGTCCGTTGCGCCAAAATATCCACCACCCGTGTTTTCGGCGGCTGAATGTCATCTTCTTGGCTAGCTTCTGCTTGTGAGTATGCTTCTGAGCTGGGCCGGGCCGGCTGCTCTGTCTCAGATAACCGTCTGCGCAGCTGCGCACGGAAGTCCATTGAGCGGCTACGAGAGATCAAGCGGTTTTCTATCTCCAATGCATGAATTGCTGGCAACAGCTGCGGCTGAGCCAGGCATGCTGCCGGGGCATCTTCCGATATGCTTAGCGACGCTGTTCGTATATGATGCGGCCTTGCTGTGCTTGTAGCAGCATTGGCAGCTCCCAGTAGCGGCAGCGGCTGGTGTTCTGGCGGAGGCGACAGCGACTGCACAGACATTGAGCCATTGGGCTGGTGCAGGTTTCGGCGTGGTCGTCGCTTGTACGAGCGTTGCGCGCTGCTTGCCAGAAGCGCCAGGGTCTGCTGGTCGCCAAAGCTGGAAAGCTGTGGTGGCGGCATCAGCGCCAGCATTTGCTCGTTCAGAGCCAAGACCAGCTTGGTTGCAGTGTTGTTGTAAATATCACTGTCTGCATAGCGCATCTGCTCAATATAGTCGAGTAAAAATAGCAGCAACTCGTCGGTCACGCTGGCCAAGTCCGCCTGAGATAGCCGCTCGGCCTGTGAAATCTCAAACATCAGCGACATTGCCAATACATGCAGGTTCTTGTCAGCACCCGCAATCACCAGCCGCTGCAACAATGGGAACAGACCACTATCCGTACACAGCCGATATGTGTCTGGCTGAAACTCGTTGATCAGATGCAGTAGCGCCAGCAGCAGCCAGAGCGTATCGGCATACTCGCCCTCTTCCACGTTCAACTCGGCATAGCTTCGCTTTGCCAAGTGCCGCTGTACCAGCCTCATGTTGTTTTCGTACAGCGGAGACGCAAAGAACATGCAGCAGAAGCGCAAAAAGTCGGGGTTTTCAAAGGGCTCGCTGCCGCTAAACTGCCGCACCAGCGCATTAGTAAACCAGTCTACCACCAGCGCAACGTTTTCGGCCGCCACTAGCCCGTCTGCATCTGGCTGCTCAAACGCCGGGTCATGAAGCACACTTTTGAGCTCGTCTTCGGCATCGCTTAGCGACTCAAAGTGCGGCGGCTGCTGCAGCCTCTGCCGTCTACATTCCTGTCGGTATGCTGTATAGTCTACGCTTTTCTCCAGAAGCATAGAAAACCTCGACGATGCTGCCCGCCTTATTGAGGGCGGGTTTATCGTCTGTGCGCTGGACACAGTCTTTGGCGTTGCATCGGTTATATCTTGCAGCGGTCCCGAATATCCAGGCGGCTCTTCCTGAGCCATATATGCAGTGTTGGGAAAGTTAGGAAAAAGAGAAACTACAAAGGATAAAAGGAGAGAAAAGGGAAGAAAGCTAATTTCCCATAATAACGCAAACACATTATTTGCTGCTACCACATATTTTCCATAAATGCGCAGGGTATTTTTAGCTTGTACATAAATATCGTGGAGTTGTATGGAGAGTACTAGTCAGACTCGACAGCCAAACATGAACGTATCGCAGCTGCATTCCAACTTTGCCGAGATCCAGTATGAGCTCAACCGAGTTCTGGAAGGGATCAAGAGCGGGCGCATTCTCGAAAGCTTTGACATTCTAAGCAAGGTCACCGATGCCGTGGTGGTGAGCTGCGAGGCCCTGGGCCTAGCATCGGAGCTTCCGGTGGTAGAAACGCTTCATCGAGACAACTTTTGGCAGGCGCTGAACCGCTGCTGGCTGGTTGCTCTGCAGAACGTGTCTGCTGCGCAGCGGGAGGAAGATCGGCTTCGAAAAGAGCATATTGTGCACTTGCAAGCGTCGGTTGAGCATTGGGCGGATGTGCTGGCAGAGTTTGGGCTGGTCGACTACGAGATGGGGTTTTGGGAGGCTGATATTATGGATTCTCTGGACAATATCCTCAAGTCTCTCCATTCTCAAGACGGTCCCAAAACATCCTAACGTTTAATCCTCTGTACATAGACGCTCAATATGCGGCCAATTTTTTCTTTGCTAGAAATGGCGCAGCCTGCATCAAATTCAACCGATCTTTCTCTTCTCGATCCACCCTTTTTTCAATCTTTTTTCTTTGGTTTATAGACATAACGCCTGGGCCTTTTTGCGATACCCAAAACTACCACAGCTTACCTATACGGATACACATTTCAGGCTAATGGCACGAGAGACCAATGTGCCAAACATGACACAGTGTTTGGTAGCTGGTGGCGCAGCCGGAATGGCCGTCGATACAGCACTGTATCCGCTGGACACGATAAAGACCCGGCTGCAAGCCAAAGCAGGGTTTATCGCCAGCGGCGGGTTCCGCGGGATCTACTCGGGACTATCGTCGGCGATTCTGGGATCAGCACCGGGCGCATCCCTGTTCTTTCTAACCTACGAGAAGACCAAAAGTCTCATGTCCTCGCTTCCCGAGCACCAGCAGCCACTAGTTCATATGTTTGCGGCGTCTGCAGGCGAGATTGCCGCTTGTTTGGTGCGGGTGCCTACCGAAGTGGTGAAGCAAAGGCTGCAGGCCAAGCAGCACAAAACGCTTGCTGAGGCGGTCCGTGGGACTTTTCTGGCGGAAGGTTTGCTGGGGTTTTATCGCGGGTATCTGACTCAGGTAGTGCGTGAAATCCCCTTCACGTGCATCCAGTTTCCTATTTACGAGTACATGAAGCTGTGGTATGCTCGGCGCAAGCAGCGTGCTATCCAGTCGTGGGAGGCTGCGCTATGTGGATCGGTTGCCGGTGGCATTGCTGCTGCGCTGACAACTCCCCTGGACGTGGTTAAGACCCGTGTGATGCTGTCTACAAAGGGTGCTGGTGGCCAGAAGCCCGAGTACACGGGGATCGTCTCTACACTGTCGCGTGTGGCCCGTGAGGAGGGCGCGCGGGCTCTGTTCAGTGGCATTGTGCCTCGCACCATATGGATCAGCATCGGCGGATTTGTGTTCCTGGGATCTTACGAAAAGGTCAAGGAGACTCTGCTACGAGCCAAACTCTTTTCTCATTCTTGATTATTAAATTTAGCGTTGCGGATCAGGGCTAATGACGTTTTTTTTCTTCGTTTTCTGCATATTTCGTTGATGTTCGATAACAAACGAACCTTCAAAGTATTTCATTTTCGCTTTACTTTATTTTGAATTCGCAACTACAAAAGAACATGAACACCAACGAGTAAGTATTAGCTTTAAAGCGGTATACAATAGCAAAGCCATAAGCTAATCCGTGTTATTTTAGACGTCACCCGCAAGTCCTATGGGCACAGCGCGAGGGACTACTGTATCTGACCGTTGAGCTGCACGATGCCCAAGACGCAAAGATCGACTTGACGGAGTCCAGCATTGACTTTAGCAACACAACCGATGATATGCTGTACAAGTTCCATCTGGATTTCTACAAGCCGATCAACCCGAAGGAATCCAAGAAAACACTGACTGGCCGCAAAACAGTTATGCTTCTGGAGAAGCAGGAGGACGAGTGGTGGCCGCGGCTGACCAAGGACACGAAGAAGCTGGCCTTTGTGAAGACCGACTTTGATCACTGGAAGGACAGCGATGATTCGGGAGATGAGGAGCCTGACTTTTCGGGCATGGACTTTTCGCAGATGGGCGGCATGGGTGGTATGGGCGATATGGCCAGTATGATGGGCGGCATGGGCGGCATGGGCGGCATGGGCGGCATGGGTGGCATGGGTGGCATGCCGGATCTAAGCGCACTGGCTGGTGCCGGAGCTGCCGACGAAGCTGCGGATGAAGGCGAAGACGAAGATGAGGCCACCAGCAAGCCCAAAGACTAAGGCACTCCCAATCCAGCAAGCATTATATAGGCGTTTTAAGTTGTTTACAAATTTATTGAATCAAAGAGCACTTAGGCAACAACACCTCCAGCAGCAGTGGTAGCCAGCAGCTTCTTGTCAAGCTCCATGGCGGTAGCAAAGCACTCCTCGTAAAGCTCTTTGTAATCCTCATGAGCACTTCCATTGGCACCCTTGCCGCCAGGAACAACCATAAGGCAGCAAGTAGGCCGCTTGGTAGAGCACGACCCACCAAGCTCTTCCTTGGAGGGTACAAACACATACGGCACATGATTGTCTTCGCACAGCACCGGGATATGCGAGAGCACGTCGATTGGCGAAATGTTGCCAGCCAGAACCACCAGTCCCTTGTCGCCCTTCCGCAGGCCCTTCACGACCTCCTTGACGCCGCGCTTGACGTGCCGATGCTTGACAGCCTTCTTGACTGTCTTGAGCGTCTTCTTTGTCAGCTTCTTATCGGCTAGCGGGTGTGCGATCGGTGCCAGCAGAGCGGCGTCAAGCAGACTCTTGTCGCCCTCGTTGTCGATTACCATGCTTTCACGGCGCTCCTTCTTGCTGCTCTTACCCATTGTGATCTGCTCGTTACAAATGCGAAAAAAAAAAGACGAAACTTGGAAAATTTTTAAGAAAGAAAAAAGATGCGGATCAAAAGCGTTTAATTTCATTAATCGGTAATTTTCAGAGAGCTTAAAGAAGTCTTAACCGCGCAGACACAACGCGTTGTATTGCTTTCGGGATCAAGATGTTAAGGATGCATAACTAAAAGCTCTAACTTATAAACAGCTTCTTGGCTTCGTTCAAGATGAACGACTCATTGGTACGTGGACAGCGGATTTTGCCATGCTTGGCAGCCATTTCTGAAAGAGAGTTGAACGAGTAGACGTAGCCGTTGGGCAGCCGCATAGGCGGATTGTTCTCGTCCATCTTTTCGCCCGAGATGCGGCAGACCAGATTGGAGTTTACATGGTGACTAAGCGGCAGATCCCGGGCCAGCTTTCCTAGAGTGTCTGCTTGGCACACTGGACAGTTGCGATTATGCTCAACGGAGTCGTCGGAAACACATGCAGGGGTTTTAAGCGCTGACAAACCTGTTTGCAAAAGCAAATGCAGCAGTGGCTGCGGCGGCAGGTTGAACAGGCAAAAAATAACCGAACGGAATTCGCAAGCCAGCTGGTCCCAGCGCGCCTCGTCAAACATGCTGCGGTATGGTGGACACATGGTTTCGGGCGAGAATGCCAGCAGCGTCATGGCGCGCTGAATCCGCGGCATCTGTGTGTCTGACCACGCAATCAAGTGCTTTTTGGCATGGGCAATGGCTGCTGGGTTCTGTCCTTGACGGATATACTCTATAAACTCTTGTAATCGCAGCTCAAACTCCAGCGAACTTTGAATTTTGCGCAATGCGCTTCGGTTCTCGGCACACCACTGCAGCGCAGAGCTGCAGCTGTGATTTTCCCGCAGTTCTCGCTCTGTCGACATTACCAGCAAGAATAGCGATGTATCGGCAAAATGTTCTATGTTGCCATTTTGCGCCAGAAGCTCTGCGGTTTTGACATTGCCATTGCGCAGCATAAAATCGACGAGAATGCGGTCTAGACGTGCCCGGCTCCACCGCTGAAACTCGGGCTGGGATGCTGATTCGAAGCTGCTTAGCTGATTCAAATCAGTTGCTCGCTGCTTGGACCGCTGAATTAGCAGCGACTCTTCGTCTCGGACTTCTTCCAGCTTGCGCTTTAGTGTCTGTAGCCTGTTTATTAGCTCGTCTAATGTGTTGTGTGCTTCAGCTGTATTGCCTTTATCTTTGGCAAGTCCGCTCAAAGCAGCGCTCACTTGTGATGTCTCCCGCTCCGTTTGCTTCTGTGACTGCCGCACTACCCGCTTTAGCTGCTCTAGCGGCGCCTACAAATTGACTGCTTTAGTAGCTGCAGCAAATGAGATGCACAAGCAAGACACCTACTTTGATAAATGGCTCTTCAATAGCCAGCATATGGTCGACATTAATCTTGTCCATTACCGGAGCAACCAACACAGCGCAAATAGTAGTACAGAAAATCGCAATAAAACAGAGAAGAGTGGGAATTTTGCATAATATGCACTGAGCACGTGCATTCTTAGCCATCTTTCTTCTCTCCACCTGGATCAGGAGATTAGCGAATCAAAATAGGCTTAATGGCAGGATTCGGTCATGTACCATTTCGCGCTTTTTGATTTTGTTTCTTTGTGCTTCCAGCACTTTCTCTATTACTCACACTGAAATCCCGCTGGCACTTTTTTTTTCTCTATTCCTGTACTTTTTTCTTGTAATATTCATTTAAACGGCAGGAAACCTTTTTTATTTGTACTTTACCATGTCCACATCTTCAGAATGGCAAATTCGAGTGAAGGCGTTGCTGGAGGGCGGAGTCGAAAAGGAATATCAAATTTCCACTCTGTCTAACGAAACGCTTGGAGATTTTCGGGCCAAACTGGCTTCTCAGAGCCATATAGAGCCACAGAAACAGCGCCTTATTTTCAGCGGCCGGCTGCTTAAAGACAATGCGCAAACAATATCAGACACAGGTTTGCGCGACGGCTATGCTGTAAACATGGTTGCTCTTCCGTCCAACCTCACGCCACCTGCCAACAATGAACGGGCAGGCGAAACTCAGCAAGGAGAATCACGGCACACACCTGCTGACACCTTTAACCCAGGCATGCAACAGTTCTTTAGCGCGTTCCCGGGTATGGGAGGTGCAGGTACTCGGCCAAGCGAAGAGGAGCGGCAGCGGATGCAGCGTACTATTCGCCAGGTGTATCGCAACTTTGGAGCTGATGATGGAGGAGAGTGGATTGCTATGAACAGCAGCGGGCAGTACTTCAGTATTGGCCGTGAGGCAGTTGTTGGTAGCCAGTTGACAGCAGAGGAATATGAGCGCGGGCCTATTCAGGAGCGAAACCCAGTCACAAGCAGCTCTGACGAGTCTGCTTATGAGACGATGCCTGGGCTGGTTCCGGTACGGCGTAGAAGCTCGGCAGAGGGTCCGGAAGCCGCTATGGAGCGCCCCGGTCTGATGCCGACGCATACCCGCACCCGTCCGTCACGAGCACTGGCCAACGAGCTGATTTATGATCTTTACGAGCGTGTTCTGCCCAGCATACGCAGAATCCCAGGCAACGACAGCTTCCGCTTTAGTTCGGCCGATAATGAGCACCCAGCATACTTGACTCGCACGTCAACCAATCAGATTGAGACAGTTAGCCGGTCGCTGACTAATATGGGGGATGCGTTTGTGGAGCTTGGCCGCTCCCTGCAGGCGCTGGGCACCGAGTGGCAGATGGGTTATTCGGACGACACAGTCACGCAGCAAGCACAGAGTACACTACAGCTGCTCAGTGACTTGTCTCTGGCAAGCCCACTCATTGTGCCCTTTTTGCAGTCTCGTGTGACAAGCAGATCTGCTGCCCAAGAACAGGAGCAATCGCGCACATCTACTGCAAACGATGAAAGCCGCAGCGCTCCTAGCAGTGAGCCGGAAGATATCCCCGAATTCGGCAACAGAGCTGCTTACCAGCGGAACTTTATATCAGCGCACTCTCGTCGAAGCCGTCGGTTCCGTGCATATGACATGATGATCGGTAACTCGCGGTCACAGCCAGCAGCGCAGAATCCAATACCGGTGCCTCAGGCTACGTTTGAGCTACGCTTTGGTCCAATTGCGTTTCCTATAGGTGGAAACATGCATCCGCCAACTCCACAAGAAGGTACTCAGCCGGATCCATCCAGTTTTCTGCAGCGGCTTATGGGCTATGTAGACAACAACCAGCAGGCAGCTGGCAACCAGGAAGATGCTGCACAGCGAGCCAGAGAAACTGGAGGCAACTCTGCAAATCGGAACAGTGCTGCCAGTGCACCACGCGTTATCCGTCCAGCAAACATGGCACCTGGTGTGTCTACGGTAGAGTTTGTTTTTGAGCGTATCGCTTCTCCTTCGGGCGGACAGGCCGCTGAGCGTGGCAACTCGGCTACTGAACCAGCTCAGTCGCAGCAGCAACAGCAGCAATCACGAACGCAATCGCAGCCAGCACCGCAGTCAACTCCACAGCCATCACAGCAGCGCTCAGGTACATCTAATGAAGCTCCTTCAGCTGGAGGATCTGCTGCTGCTGCTGCTGCTGCAGCTACTGACGCAAATGCTGGCATGTTTGACTTTATCCAGCGCTTGGGAGCCCTAGGTGCACAGTCGGCCCGTAGCGATCGGTCAAACAACTCGACCACCACCGAGTACAGCAATGGAAACGATGCGTGGGGGCGAATGCCTCGCATCTTTGGCTTTCATGTAGGCAGCGGCAGCTTGCCACCGCAGCAGCAGTCGCAGGGCTTTAGCAGTATGCTTGAGAGTATCATGTCACGAGCTACCAACAACCCATTCTCGACATCTTCGGTGTTTTTGGGTGCAGAACCTGGAAGCACAGCTGCCACTACGCCCCATCGCATGGCAAGTGAGGCACCTAGCACCAGAACTACCCAGCACTCGGCCACATCAAATCCAGCAGCATCTGAAGCACCCTCTGCATTTGTTTCTGAAGCAGCGCCAAATCAGCCAAGCACGAGCGCCAGCGTTCCAGTGGCCAGCACGAGCGCATCCAACGCATTTGCATCATCAGCACAGGACAATTCGCCGCGTACAGGAGAGACACGTGCTCGCACTCAGTCTACATCGTCATCAGATGTGCATTCTGCTGACGAATTCTCGCGCCGAGCAAACTCGGTTGCTAACAAGCGCCATCGAGGAAATGGCACAGATGACGACCAACAGCAGCAATAGTGAATTTCCTCTCCGCATTTAACCGGGTGTAGTTGCAGAAGACTTTGCCCATGTGGGATATACGTGCAATTGCGGAGAAGTTTCTTTTGAGGTCCACGAGTTATAGGTTTCAGCAGTATATATATTTTTTATTGCTACGTAAAATATATAGATGTGTTTGAAATAGTTTGCGTCTGCCACATAGCTTTTTTAAAGTGTTTTATTATTATGAAGACAAGAGCATCGGTATTAGTAGCGGCTTTGTGGGCAGCTACAGTATACCAATGCTGTGCCGGCATAGTTGCACTTGCTCCATCGGACGCATATGTTAGACAGATTGCGCCTGCAGCCTCTGAGCACCAGGCTCAAGAGACATTCCGCATGCCAATGCTATTGAAGCGCAAGCAGGAGAAAGAAGACCCAGCCAACCCAGTAGCAGCAGCAGCCACCGATCCCAACGAGGCAGCAATGAAGATAAAGTCGAGAGATCTGGTTCCAACCGATCGGCCAGGCGTACGTCCGGAAATCCACCATCACCGACACACGGACGAATCCAAAGACGAGGAGCACCATAATGCCGATTCAGAAGAGCCAGAAGACGAGCATGACTCTGATGAGCATCGAAGCTCACCACCTCACAAGGCTTCTAAATCAAAAGACACGAAGGAGGATACTAAACCCAAAAAACCGAAATCCAATGACAAGAACAATAACAAAGACAAGGAAAAGGACAAGGACAAGGACAAGGAAAAAGGCAAATCCAAGAACTCGAAAACGCATACGGGACTGGATGGGAAAGAGGTGGATGACGAGGATAGTGATGAGATGGAGGCACGTAGGAAGAAAATTCAGGTTCAGCATATACAAGCGAAGCGTCGCAAGTGGCGTACAGGCAGACCGAAATACGACTATAAGCAGGCAATAGCTGGCTGGAAAGAGGTTGGTCCAATGTACTATTACAAGGGCAAATATGAGAACGACGCGTCAAGGCTCAGCTCATCTGTACTTGCAATAGCGCTGCTTGGTATGATTTAGAATGTTATTTACAATGCAAAAATAAGCTTATCTTTGGGTGTTTTGTGAAAAGTATGGAAATCTATACAGATATTCGCCCGACTCTACGTCCATTATACGCACGGTAATTTCCTCATTAGCATACGAGTGTCCGGCATATGTGGTTGTGAATAATGATGGGTTTCTTGGCGAAATTGTGGTGTTTTCAGGCACATACATGGGCGTATGCTGCTTGTTTTCCAGAAGAGAGAGCGATTGTGTTCGGTTGCCAGCCATGCATTGTTGCACCAGCGGCGTGTCAAAGGGCGACCAGTTATCGGAATTGATCGAGTTAGCAGTAACTGTGTCTATGGAACTAGTATTAGGGCTGGCTGCATAAACTAGCGCAGAATCTACAGGGTTGGGAGATTGGACATTGGGCGATGAGAAACATTGTGGCTCCATTGTGGTTAAGGGCCGTGATTGAGTACAATGTTTGCTCTTGTATGGGTGTGATCGTGCTGACGATCTATGGGCTCCATCCTGCAAGAATGACTGGGATCGAAGCGTCTTACCGGTCCGTCCCATTTTATTAAATATTATTCTATGCATGAAATAATCCGTTGATAAGCAAGGGATTGGGAAAAAAGAGCTATATACAAGGCTGGAGAAAGCAAGAGAGAGAAATAATGGATGGAATGGCAGACTTTTCCTGGATTTATAAGTGCTTTTTTTGTGAACTGGTAGAAAGAGAAAAGAGTTGAGCTTACACGAGCTTTTTTATCACCCAGTGGCGCCGGTCAGAATATCATGATATTTTCCTAGTTATCGGAAAATAGCAGCCACCCGAGTCTCCGAAATTAAACCAATTGGCTGCTGACAAACAGCTCCCTCTTTTTCTACAAAACTCCCAGCTCTCTAAAAAAGGGCCTGCTATTGGTCCATGCATGTGCAAGGGGCTAAGTGTTATTTTGTATAATTTAGCCTTTGATGCTAGTATGTGTTGCGTATAAGCCATATATTTCCATGGCTGCTATAGCATTGCTTGGCAAGCCAGGCTCTATAGTTTTCTTCTAAAATGCAGCTTTGTTGTGCACGACGATTTGGTAATACAGCCAGAATAAACAATCCACATCCAACTATACCCCCCCCCCCAAAAAGCAATCAAAACTATGCAAGATGCTGGATCTCGGGCCACCGATAACTTCCGATATTTCTTATCAATAAACCATTTCCAGCACATGTTGAAACGCCGCAACCATATTGGCTCAAAGTGCTTTATTAATCTGTTACATGCCGTATATAATAAAACGGCAAGCCATAAACGCCATAGCCGTGAGCCTTGGCAAGCTTGGCAAAGCCCTCGGTTTCAACCTGATGCTGAAACAACCAAGCCGGGAACCCAACGCCCGACCGATGCACATGCGATTTCACCAAAGTAAAAGTGCCACCCACGCCGTCCAGAGGCACGACTGTTTCGTTTTTGGGGAAGCGATCAAGATACCGACGGTACGTCTTTAGTGTCTTGTAGCCCTCGACCAGGAAATCTGATTCCTTGAGCTTGCTGATCATCTCGAGGCTCTGTGGGGTCTCTTGCCATGCGTTGCGGTCATATACGCTGTGCTTCCAGCGCCCACGTACGTTGCGCCGGCGGACAAGACAGTTGGGCACGATGACATCCTTGTCGTAGGCCATCAGGTCGTTTACAATGTTGGGTGGGTAGTATTCTAGGTCGCCGTCTATCCACAGCACCCATTGCTCGTCCCGTAACGCGCGGGTCCACAGATAGTTGCGTGCTCGTGCCATCATTATGCGCCGCTCTTGCTGCTTTTCACGTAAATGCCGTTGCTTGCGCGGCAATGCGTAGAAAAAGTCCTGCCGGTAGATGTCAAATCTTTGGAACCGTAGCTCGGGCGGTGCTGTTTCTTGGTACCATTTCTTGGACTCTATAAGCATCTGCTGGGTTCTGTCGGTGGAATCAGATACCAGGAACGCCAGAGATGTTTGGTTGCGAGGATACTTTAGTTTATCCAACAGTGCAAAGTACCGTCCGAGATGCTTGGCGTTGTTTTTGATCGGAGTCAGAATAAGCAAAGAATTGGTGTTGGGCTCCTGGGTGTATTGAGACACTTGGTGGTTGTTGGCTAAAATGGCTTGAGATTCGTTTGTCAGAGATGTTTTAGCCGTTCCTGGGCCTGCAGATGGCAGCCATGAAGGCATGGATGCGGGCTTGGGTTTGTAGTCGTTGCCCAGAACTTCAATATAATTTTCAGTGGCTGCTTTGTCAGAAACTGTCGCTTGATCAACTAAAGCTGTTTCCTTGTAAAGTGCCGAACTGGTCTTAGCATACCAACTATCTTCAGTGTCAACTGTATGCTGCTGTGTCAAAACGGACAGACTTGGCTCATATTGTGTTAAAGTGGCATTTTGTCGATACGCTTTCAGTACCAGCAATGTGCATGAAAGCGCAAATGCAATTATCATAATTGGCACGGTTTCTCGCCGTATAATTCTACATTTAAAGATTGTTATTAGCTATCATGGTATGCTATCATCCATATGGTTTAATTGCATACCTTCGGAATGGAATGCCACGGCTGAAGCGTGTCAAGTAAGTTCCCTGGATATCCGCTATTTTCTCCATGTTTACGCTCTATTTCCGAGAAATCAAAGAAGAACCCAGCAAAATAACAAGCTTCAATGGCAGACTTTAGCTCTCTCTTAGCTAGTGGAACATTTGTTATAATTATAGTTTATGAGGCATTAAAAATGCTACTGCTTATTGTTTACAGTAGCCATGTTTCACTATAGCGGTTAAATTTTAGTCTGTTGTTCTTTCCAAGGCAGTAGGCCCTAAGAAAACCTAAATTCATACTGCGATCAAAAGAAGCGAAAGCTCCTTTGCTATGATGCCATGCATAAGCAATCCAAACGTGTGGCAGGTGATTCTGCGTAATCAGACCATTTGAAACTTTGATCCAATCAGTGTCTTTCTTGCTTTCTTTTGTGCTTTCAGTAATTGCTAATTCGCCAAAGTGGTTTGCCAATGTGCTCCAATGTACTTTATCGACCATTTACTGGTTCAGCTCGGATAGCTCTTTGGCGGTGCTACAGTTCCCAAATTCCGGAAAGCAGCAAGCTGAGCTGGATGCTATTGCCGACGCAAAAGGCAACCAGGGAGCAGACAAAAGACAACTCAGCATCAACAGCCGATATTCTCACCAAAGCCGGATATATCCACCAGTCGTCAGCCGGCATCTACACGCTAATGCCTATGGCACAGCGAGTAATAGCCAAGATTGAGGCAATAGTTGACGAGGAGATGCAACGGGTAGGAGGACAGAAAATGACATTGCCCAACCTGCTGCCGCCAGAAAATTGGAAGAAATCGGGGCATTGGGACTCGGTAGGCGAGGAGCTTTTCTCGCTAAAGGATCGCAAAAAATCTACCTTGATTCTGGGTCCTACTCACGAGGAGGAGATAACGGCTACTGTGAAACACATGGTGCATAGCTATCGTCGGTACCCATTGCGGCTCTACCAGACTGCCCGCAAGTTCCGTGACGAAGCCCGGCCACGAGCCGGGTTGCTACGTGGCCGGGAGTTTATCATGAAGGACCTGTACTCGTTTGATGTCAGCGAGCAGTCAGCTATGGATACTTTTTATACCATGGAGGCCGCCTACCGTCGGTGCTTTGATCGGATCGGCGTGCCCTATGCGGTTGCTGAAGCGGATTCAGGGAGCATCGGCGGCTCGATGTCCAAAGAGTTTCATTTTGTGAATAGTGCGGGTGAAGATACTTTGTTGGAGTGTAAAGCATGTGGATATACGGCTAATGAGGAGCGCGCTTGTAGCAAGGTTTCGGCTGAAGGCGAAGTTGATATTTATCATGGAAATGTTTTAAGTGAGAATGGTACTGTGGTGCGTCAGTGCAAGGCGGTTATTCCGAGGAGTTGCCAGCCTAATGTGATCAAGATCAAACAAGTATGGCCAGTTGCGGCTAAAGAAAAGCTCGAGTTTGCGCTCCATGCAACTTTGGCTGGCAATGAAACCGAAAATCTGCTAGAATCAATAGGATACAAGCAGGATGCTCACAGCTGCTTGCTGATAGATACAAGCATATCCAGCCAAATGGCAAATGCAGTTAAAAATAGCGTGGCAGCTGAAGCGCTTTATCTGGGCGACTGGCGATTGGCAAAGGCTGGGGACCATTGCGTCGAATGTCAGCATGGGGTACTGGAAGCACAGCGGGCCATTGAAGTAGCACATATATTCTACCTTGGCGACAAGTACTCCAAGCCCCTGGATCTATGCGTGCGGTATCAGGATCAGAACAAATTTGTGCAGATGGGGTGCTATGGAATTGGCATATCGCGGATTCTTCAAGCGGCTGCCGAGTGCAGCAATGCCGATGGCCGAGGACTGCGCTGGCCACTGTCAATTGCTCCCTATCTAGCAACCATCGTGCCGCTATACAAAACTGATCGTGTCAGCGAGTTATACGACAAGTTACTGAACGTAAAGGTTAATGGGAAGCAGGTATTTGCTGGCAATATTGCGGTTGAGGATCGAGATTATTTGTCGGCTGGATTCCGGCTTTATGATGCACAGCTGTTGGGATTCCCGGTTACAGTCGTGTTGGGTAAAAAGTTCAAGCAGACGTCTGAGGTCGAAGTGCAGTTGCGAGTTCCGCTGCTTGAGGCTCCACAGCAAATAGCTGGGGTTAGAGTCGAAGGAGATGGCTATGAGTATAGAGCATTTGTTCATGTGGACAAGCTATCTGAATTCCTCGCATGCGCGTTAAAGGGACAGTTTAAGGAAGTGCCATAAACAAATGCATCTCGAATGCGCGCATTCAGCCAGGGGTTTCTCTTGAAATTTTGATGTTGGTATGGAAACAATACACATGTGCCAGCGTGCAGTATATAGAAGCATGGACGGTAGTACATAAATGAAAAGCCATCAGAAGATGTATAAACTAGATATGCATTTATGCAACTTGGCACATCAGCTTTCTTCAGGTGAATAAAGTCTGGTGAACTGACATGAGTAAGTATCCTTCAAAAGTCGCTGACAAGAGCTGATTTTCCAAAAAGTTTTTTTTTTAAATAATGCACCCCATAAAAAGTACCCAAGTTTATCTAGTGTGGAACACTATAGATCCAATTAACGCAAAAGGGGTACCTGCATAAAATGTCTCTTGCGTTATCTTACATGTAAAATCACCCTGTCAAAATTTTGGATGTTTTCAATAGCTTGAGTGTGCAACTCACGTGAGACTGGCAAGTATTGAGGAAATATTTAACTGTAAGTGGGACTGTGCGTTCTCACATGTGCACAAGAAAGACGGAGCTTTGCTTGGAGAGGAAATATCATGCCATCGGACTGATTTCAAGGAACCGAGTAAAATGAATCCAGCGGCATTCTAGATCCATAAATCATTAGTGAATGGACAGCGAAGCACACAAGCCCAAATTTGATTTACTCCCCTCCCCCCTAAAAAGGGAGGCTGGGTGGGTTGTTTCACAGGCCTTTTTTTTTCATTTTTTCTTTTTGGTTTGAACGAATTTTACACTTTTACATTTGCGTGCCGTCCCAAACGAGGCCTTCCTTTCGTTTCCTATTTTATTGTACTTGTTTTTAATTTGTATGCGGTAGGAAGGACCTCAATTTCCTTCTTGGTTTGAAATCATAGGTTTATTCTTTTAGAAGCACTTTGAGGACGACAGAGTAGCTAGAGATGGATACCCGTGTACGAAAGCGTGGTGGAGGCACAGAGACGGCTGGCGGCGAGAACCGTCGGCACTCGCTAGCAGCAACTTCCAGGACACAGCGCGACAGTGATATGCAAGCAACACAAGAGCAGCTGAACAAAAGGTAAGAGATAAATGACCCACTGCAGAGGCACGTGCATAACATGCCGTCCTCTTCCCTCCCTCCACCGTATTTCATATGAAGGCATAGCCTTTTATCTTTTTTTTTTTGCTTCTGCGTAAAATTGGCAAGTTGGTTGTTTTGCACAAGAAAACAGGGCAGTGATTGTTAAGGATTTGATGGATTGTAGACGGCTCAGCACGCCACAGCCGATGCACATTCGACGTAGCAGCGGTAGCAGCTTTCCAAAGACCCGTAGTTCTGTTCAGGTAAGCATCAGGTTCTTTAAAGAAACTTGCTTGTGGGTGGTATTTATGTATCCGTTCTTGAATGGCCTTGGCTGTGTCAGACAAATGCAGATTGGCACATTTAGGCTGGTATACTACACATATTCCAATAGCAAGCCATCTATGAATGGATTGAGTGTTTTTGGCAAATCCAAATTGCTGTGTGGGATCTTCATCAGCCTACTGTTTTTGTGCCTCTCTTGTCTACTATTTTACTCAGGACAAGGAAGAATACTTTTTCGATTGTCTGGGTTAATTACTAATTCTTTTTCAAGATGAAAACCAATTAGAAGCATCTTTTGGCCAATCATGCAGCAAAGCCTCCGTCGACAGGAAATGGTTTAGGGGGATTTAGTCGGGATGAGTACGCCGGAGCGCGCGACACAGACTCGGGATCGGACTCGGAAGAGCAAGACGGGTTCGTAAAGGTGGATAGATGGAAGGCGTCGTCAGAGCCGCTGCTGGCGGCATTCAAACCAACCATATCGCCCACAAACATCCCGAAATTTAACGCATCGGGCTCGGTGGCAAAGAGTTTGATTCCACGGATGCGGAATCCGCTAACGGGCACGACATCGCGGACTCTAGAGGCGATAGGCAACGTAGGCAACGTAGGCAGCGTGACGGCAACAAAGGATGCAGATGCAGGGCAAAGAGAGCCCAAGGACAGGCCTAAAGGCGAAGAGGCAGCAGGTAGCGAAAGCGAGACGTCGAGCTCAGACGAGGAAATCAGCGACGTGCTGGATGAGGCCGAGATTCAGCTAATAGAAGCCATGGAAGACACGCGGATAGCGGGTGCCAAGGATAAGGCAGCCGGGGCCATAGACAAAGAGGCGGATGTCAAGGACAAAGCAGCGAGCGCCACGCAGCAGCAACAGTCGGCAACAAAGTCAGCAGGATGTACAGTGCCTCAGCAGTGGGTTGGGCTTGGACAGGCCTCCAGCAGCAGCAGCCGTTTCACAAAGTCGCTGAGGGAACGGCTTACAGCACCAAAACCCGCCAACAGTATCACCAGCGTCAGCGTAGTTCACAGCAAAACAGCCGAAGCCGAGCCGGATTCCAGCAGCAGCAGCAGCAGCAGCAGCAGTGAGGATGAGAGTCAAGACAGCGCACAAGACCCACAAGCACCCAACGCGACAGGCGAGAGCGGCAATGCAAAGAGAGAGCAGCGGCCGTCATCAGAGCCGCTGGACGCTGTGGAGTTTGTGGCCCCAGGAGTGGCCAAAAAAACAGCCATGTCGCTTCTACGGCGAGTGCTGGACATTGACGGGCCGCTGATTCAGCAAAAGATGATCGAGTTTCTGCTGATTGACGGGGTGATAGCCTCCATGATTGGGTTTATTACGCACTGGCAGGGATCAGCTTATACGTCCAGGACGAGCACGCAAACAGCGCCGTGCTCGCCGATAGTGGGAAGCAACAGCACCAGCTTCAGCAGAGTGCCTATTGGGCCTGGAGCCGAGCTTGACGAGTACGAGCAGCAGCACAAGTGGCGGGACCGGCTGGCTCGGCAGCGGCAGCGCGCAAAAGGGCTGAGCGAGGCGGATCTGCGGCGTGGATACAACGCAATGCAGATGCTGAGCAACCGGGACCAGTTTTCCCGGCGAGTAGTGGAGGCGAAGCTTGGCGTGATTGTACCATGTCTTATGGCGGTATTCCATGTGGATGCGCTGGGCTCATTCCACCACGCATGCGTGCTGCTGGAGCACTGCTTTGCGCTGGCGCCGCTGAAAACTGCGCGGCTGCTGCTGTATCCGCAGACGGGCGGGACGCGGTGGTGGGGCCATTCGACGGCGGTGGCGCGGGGGCTGGCGCCGATCTGCGACATCGTGCCGTATCTGTCGGAGCCGTGCGTGCAGCGGCTGTTTCTGAAGGCAGAGTTTGGCGTGTGGACGGGCCGGCTCATGACCAGTCTTAATCTGCAGCCCAACGATGCAGTGGTGCTGGGAGATGAGCTGAACCGCATGGGGCTGAAAGACGAGAACCAGCAGGAGCAGAAGAAGCAGGAGCAGCAGCAGCAGCAGCGTAGCAAGTCGATGCAGCTGGTGCGCGGGCGATTCATGCACCTGAGCCGTGGAGGGTTTTTGAGCCAGGTCCTGGCGCTGATCGAGGACAGCGATGCGGACGTGTCGCGCAGCGTGGGGGAGTTTATGGCGCAGATGATCGACGAGTGCTCGGCGTTTGTGGGCTTCAACACGCTGTTCCGCCCGATCGTCGAGTCCGAGCTGATCGTCCGGCGCCTGGCCCAGACGATCATCAACTCGCCGTCTCTGCAGCTGTCCGCGCAGGCGCGTGCTGCCATCACCATGGTGCATGCGCTGCTGACAAAGACCGCATGCTTGTATGGGCTGCGCACACGTGAGGCCCAGGGCATCGGCTCCAGCGTGTTGCATGCGCGGGGCTCGCAGGTGCTGCTGCACGTGGGGCAAGCCACTCGCACAGCTTTGGAGTCCTTTCTGCCCGGGCTGCTGGCAACCGTTGCTGGTCTGCAGGAGACCACGGATCTGACGTCCCATTCGGCGTATGTTCGGCGCGGATCGGTGTCATCGGTGGCGCTGCCCGAGTATGAGGAGGCTGATGCCGATGAGACCGAGGCCGAGACCAGCAGCGACAGCGAGAGCGACCTGCGCAGCGAATGCGACCTACGTAGCGCGGCGTCGGCGGTGATCGGCGCCTCATACGCAGAGTCCATGTCGCCATCGTCACTGTCGCCGTCCTCGACGCTATCGGCATCGCCTGTGGCGGTGGCCAGCGGCACACCGGCGCCGTCGTGGGCGGCAGACGATGCGTGGGTGGCGGTTTTGCCGCGGCCGGGCACAACGCGGCTGCAGCTGCTACGCATATGCATCGAGGTGCTGCGGGAAGCAGAGGACCTGGACGAGATTGTAGGCTGGGTGGACCTGCGTGTATGGCGGGCACTGGCGACATGGTTCGAGCACCACCCGCAAAACAACATTCTGCACCAGAGCGTATACCAGCTTTTGTCGGCAGTGGTCCTGGAAGCTGTACGAGTCCGTAGGCTGCGGCGGCTGCAGCGGGTTGTTTCGTCTGAGAAGTCGGAGCACGCGAAGACGCGCGCGCAGCGTCGCCGGGCTGCCGCCGACCGTTTGCGCCGGGCAGAAGCCACCAACTGCGACAACGTGCTGTCGTATCTGGTTGAGCAGCTGCATTGGCCTGAGCGCCTGGTCCGTCGGGCTCAGTCTCCCAACCATGCTGGTGCCCATGGCTTTATTGTGCTGATTCTCAACACGCTGCGGTTGGCCGTGCAGACCGACCGTCGCCGCTGCTTTTTGCCGCGTGAGGATGAAGCCGCGAGCGCTGTCGAGGCGAAGAGCAGCGAGGACATTGAGGAGCTTAAGGACAAGGCAGAGAGCGCCGAATACGGGGATGCAGCAGAGGCCAAAAGCGATAAGGGCTCTGCGGAAGACCAGGGCGAATGCAAGGGCGCGGGGGGCTCGGATGAGAGAGAGCTGTTGTCGGACGAGGACACGATGAGTGCCGACGATGCGTATCACGACCCAGCTACCCGGTCCCGGCGCGGCGAATACCCGCTGTCTCGCTTGCAGCGCTGGGAGATTGCGCTTCTATATGCGCCGGCATTCCGAGCACACCTGCGGACACTGCGTTGGCAGGCGTCGCAGGCAGCCCACAAGATGGTCGAGTTCCGTTTGAGCGGGCAGCCGCCGCAGCAGCGGCCAGTGCCGTTTTTCTCGCCGCAACGGGTGCGGCCACCCTCTTTGTTGGAAAACGCGGAGCTGAAGAAGCAGCAGCTCAAGATCAACGTCAATTTGCTGCTGGGTGCCAAGCAGCCGGTGCCGACGTCGGTGCCGGCCTCTGCGGCTCCGCAGCAGCTGAATGTTGACGAGGTGGGGGTGGACCTGGACTCGCTTTATGCGCGCATGCTGGGGTTCACGGAGGACCTGGTGACCCGGCTGCCGGATTCGAGCGACAAGGCGCGGGCAGTGGATGCGGCAGCCAAGCACCCCGATGACACGAAGACCCGGCGGGCACCGGCGGCACGGGTGCATGCGGCCAGGCACAAGAAGTCCAGGCCGGCGCTGTTCGAGGTGGGTCCGGAATCGGCAGAGTCTATCTGCTCAGCATTGGCGGCAGCCAGTAACAATTCGCCGGCAGTGCGTGCGCAGCCCTCGAGGCCACGCAAGAAGCCCACGGCGTCGGGCTCGGTGCGTCGGAGACGGGCTCGCCTGCACCACCGGTCGTCAAACTCCAGCCTTAACGCGTCGGCGGGGGCAGCCGCGGCGTCTTCCGAGGCTCCCGAACTGACTGCCACCATGCAGTCGTTGCAACTGAAGCAACCATAATTGATTTCTTATTTTATACCTATGTTATATACAGTAATCTCTTTTATCTTCCTCCTGATTGGGCTATAGGAGATGGGGTTTGCAGAGAGTATAGATCGGCTGTGGGCGGTGGATGCTGAGAATAAGGGCGTTGCTGAGTTGATATCGCAATGCGATGCGGAGCTGGACCATACGGTGGAGCGGAGCCAGGCGGTTGCAGGCTTGGCGGTGGCGGCGGGCTACGCGGATGGGACATTTAGCTGGGTGACTCCTAAAGTACAGGAAGCAGCTGGCCAGCTGATAGCCGGCTTGTGCCCGCTGCTTGGCCTCGATCCAGCAAACATCAAGCTGACCGCCTCTCTGTTCCACCAACTATGCCAGAGCCACGTCAAGCCGTACTTTGGGCATACGGCTCCACAGCCCTCATACAAGCTGCTTGAGACGGCGCCGGGCCAGGCAGTGCGGATGGAGGAGCAAGGGTGGAAGAAGAAGAAGCAGAGCTTGGGCACTTTTGCCTGGGCGTTTCAGCGGCTGGAGGATGGGCAGATTGAAAAGGGGATATCGGGGATATTGCCGGTGGCAGTAGCTCTTCTGGAGGACCATGAGGGCCAGCTGCATGGGCTGTCTATAAGCTCTGAGCTGGCCGCCCGAGCGCCCGGCTTTCTGAAACAAACCGGGATTGCCTCCTTGCTGCTTGCCAGCATCAGGCACCTGCTGGTATACCGGCCGGACTCGCCGGACCGCACCGAGCTGCTCGACCGGGCCTTTTCTACCTGCATGCGGGTGCAGTCGGTCGCCGGCGGATCGGCAGACGACTGGTGGGCGATAGCGGACCGCCTGTTGGTCAACTTTACGTATGTGGGCGAGGACATTGAGGCGTACCGGGTCCTGAGCGTGCAGATTCGGAAGATCTGTGGGGAGCTGGGGGCGGGAGTGTCGAGGATGCTGCGGCCTCTTGTGGGCGTGGCGGTTAGGGGGCTGCGGTGGCCGGCTCGCGGAGTCGAGGAGGTCTGGAAGCTGCATGAGGTGCTGGTGGAGCAGCTGGAGGCTCTGGCAGATGCCTGTCCTTGGCGCATGCACCGGTACGCTGCGGAAATCGTGGCGGCGCTGGCGGTCGCTTGGGCTGGCGCGGAGAGCAGGCGGGAGCTCCGCCAGTCGATTGCGCGCGCCGTGGAGAAGCTCCGGGCAGCCCCGGGCGCCTGTGGCCTGGTAGCTGCCAGTACCGCCAGGCTGAATCAGTCCTCAAGCTCCTTCTTTGTTCTAGATCACACAAGCGATTCCTGAATCAGATCAACCGCATCTTTTTTTTTTCTTCCTCAAAAAATTTTATTCTTATATTCAAGGTTCAATTTATAAAAATGTCGAGAGGGTTTGGACGCGGACGAGGAAGAGGCGGAGGACGTGGAGGATTCCATGCACAGGGGCCGCCGGACACGGTCCAGGAGATGGGCGCCTACATGCACTCGTGCGAGGGCGAGATGGTGTGCAGGTCAACCAGCGACAAAGTGCCGTTCTTCAACGCGCCCATTTACCTGGAGAACAAAACGCAGATCGGCAAAGTAGACGAGATCCTGGGGCCCATCAACGAGGTGTTTTTCACGGTGAAGCTGCAGGAGGGCGTGGTTGCCGGGTCGTTCAAGGCGGACGACCGGGTGTTTATTGCGCCGGACAAGCTGCTGCCGCTGGAGAGGTTTTTGCCCAAGCCCAAGGGCCCGGCGCTCAAGAAAAAGAAGGCCGCGGGGGCGGGGGCGCGCGGCGGCCGTGGTGCGCCGCGTGGCCGTGGCGGCTTTGGCTCGCGTGGCGGCGGCCGCGGCGGGTTCGGAGGCCGTGGCGGCAGCCGTGGCGGGTTTGGCGGTGGCAGCCGAGGCGGCTTCGGCGGCGGCCGCGGCGGAGCGCGTGGAGGACGCGGGCGCGGCCGTGGGAGATTCTAAATGTCTTTATTACATCTAAATCAATTGGACTTCTTGTGTGCAGCTTCTAGCTCGCCAGCCACTAATGCGTGATCAGGGTCTTCGCATTCAAACTGAGTCTTTTGCGAGTTGAGGATGGCCAGGCCAACCGCAATCAGCGAGACGCCGGCCCACCATTGCAGCGCCAGCCTGTCGCCGAACAGCAGGGTGCCGCATGCGGCGGTGGTGGCAAAGTTGCTGACGGTCTGCAGAGTGACTGCGCGCGCAGTAGACGAGCTGTAGCGCAGGGCCTTGGTGAAGAACAGCCACATTAGGAAGTTGCAGGCCACGGTGCCGGCCCCCAGGAGGGAGCGGGAGACGAGCTGGGCGATGTGGTGGGAGGCAGAGGGCATCAGCAGCGAGAGCAGCGACGCTACGTAGTGCGAGTTGAGATCAACGGTCAGCTTGGCGGTGACGCTGCTTAGGGCGGCAAACACGCCGCCCAGAATGGCAAAGAAGCTGGATGCGGACGGGACATACCAGAACTCGGCGGGGTTGTGCCGGTTGGGATACTGCTTGGCAAAGTGGTCCGGGTGTATCTCAGGCATGGGGCGCTAAAGGCAAAAAAAAAAAAAAAAATTCAAGAAAGAAGAAATGGTCTGATCATTTATTAAACATGAGCTTGCATATGGCGGGGGGGGGGAGTTACAGGGCGCATACGGCGGGCTGCTTCTGGCTGCCGGGGGCGGGGTCCAGGGCGGTGTCGGAGCTGTCCTCGGCGTCCAGGCGGGCCTCGTCCTCGTCGCTGTCCTCGTCCTCCTCCAGAATGCTGTCGAAGCGCGCCGACGGGTGCGCCGCCGGCGTGGGCGGCAGGCCAATGGCCTTGTCCTGCGCGCCGCCCAGCTCCCGCATCGACGCGATCATCTCCTGCAAGCGCCGCATCGCCAGCGACTCGCCCGACTCCGGCGGCTCGGCCGATGTGGGCGTGGCCAGCTGGCAGTCGGAGCGCTGGCGGAACATGATCGCCGGGATGTGGATCGAGTGGCTCGGGTCCACGGCCAGCCCGGCGCTGCTCACCGACGCGCGCCGCGCTTCAAAGTACCCGCACGCCCGCCCCGTCTGCCCCACGTGCGGCGCCATCACGTTGCCGGGCTGCGCCAGCGCAATCCGCAGCCCCGTCGCACTCAGCCCCACCGCCGACTGGCTGCGCGTCCGCCTGCTGTCCGGCGGCGCGCCCGGCGGGTCGCGGTGCCGCTCCGTCGCCCGCCGCGGCATGAACGGCGCCGCCTCCGCCCGCAGCTGCGTCATCGCCCGCTGCCGCTGCTCCTCGGGCCCCGCCAGCCCCAGCCCGCCGCGCCCAAACCGCCCCGTCGAGGACCGTCGCTGCATGACGTCGCTGCTGCTGAACCGCGGCACCCCGCTGCCCATCCCCGGGATCGGCTGCTGGTGCTCGTGCACCGGCCCCAGCTGCACCCGCGCCTGCCCGTTTTCGCCCGCGACGATCGTGGCCATCGTCAGCATCCCGTTCGACAGGCTGCGCGGCGCCGCCTTTTTGCTGCTGCGGCGGCGGCTGGGCCTGCGCCGGGCGGCTGGCGCTGAGGCCTCGCCTGCCGGCTTTGCGCCCTCGCCTGCTGGCTTTGAAGCTCCGTCTGCTGGCTTTGGGTCCCCGCCTGCTTTCTGCGCGGGCTTGTCGGCCTTTTGCTTGCCAGGTCCTCTGGGCCCCCTGGGTCCTTTGCCGGCTGTCTCAGCCTTGTGTTCCCCAGGCTTATTTTCGTCGCGCCTTACTGGCTTTTTGCCCCGGCCCTTGCCCCGGCCCTTGCTTTTCTTCTTTCTAGCGTCGCTTGCCGGCGATGCTGACCGCGAGTTCTCGGCGCTCGCAAGCTCAGGAAACGGTTTCATCGCCATAATGATAAATAAAGTACACAGATATTGATAAACTATCGAAAGGCCGAGTGTTGATGCCAAAGAAGCAAAAGAGAAAGGAGCGGGTGCCGAAAATCTTCCAAAGCAGCGTGAGGCTTTGTTTGAGACCGCCCTTCTTTTTGTTTACAAGACCGAGTCACCTGAAAATGCAAATCATTTGTGTTCCTGATGGGCGTACAAGTGTGCTGGGCGGAAGCCACCACAGCTGAGGCACATGCCATGCTTCATTGTTTGCTGGGAAAATGGCGCTTCCCCCCCCCTTATTTGACCGAATAGTCGGAATTTATAACTTTACAGAGCAGTAGCGGCTGAGTCTCTTGTCGCTTTCAAATGAGATTCAGAAGCGAGTCAAGTTACCGAGCCGCAGCTTTGGGACGGGGCACGTGCAAGCGCTGGCTCTTTCATTGATACGCCTAAAGAAGGATCAGGGGACGAGGGAAAGAGAGACTTTGAGAGCGATAAAAAAAAAAGGATTTTTTCTACTGCACCAAATTATATTCTATCCTCAGCATTTATTCATTCTTCTTCTGATATTCCAGTACTGTATTTAAAAAGATGTCGTTTACTGGGGGACTGGACGAGGCAGCCAAGCACGACGTGCTGACCACCATTGTTGTGTTTGGCGCATCCGGCGACCTGGCCAAAAAGAAAACCTATCCGGCGCTGTTCCATCTGTTCCAGCAGGGCCTGCTTCCCAAGCGCACCCGCATCATCGGCTATGCCCGCACCCAGATGGACCGCGCCAAGTTTGTGGACCGCGTCACCTCCTTCTTCAAGACGGGCCTGGGCAGCACCGATGTGCAGCAGTTTCTGTCTCTGTGCGCCTACGTAAGCGGCAAATACGACAAGGACGAGGACTTCCAGCGGCTGCGCAGCGAAATCGACGCCAACGAGCTGCAGATGGGAAAGAGCGACGAGCAGGAGCGGGTGCACATCTACTATCTGGCGCTTCCGCCCTCCGTGTTTGTGTCCGTGGGCGAGCAAATCCGCAACAACGTCTACGATGCCTCCTGCACCAACCGCGTCGTTATCGAAAAGCCCTTCGGCCATGACCTGCAGTCCAGCCGCCTGCTGAGCGAGGCTATTGGCTCGCTGTTTGCCGAAGACGAGATTTACCGGATTGACCACTATCTGGGAAAGGAAATGGTCAAAAACATCCTGGCTCTGCGCTTTGCCAACGTCTTTTACGAGGCCGTGTGGAACCGCCACTACATTGCCAACATCCAGATCACCTTTAAGGAGCCCTTTGGCACCGAGGGCCGCGGCGGCTACTTTGACGAGTTTGGCATTATCAGAGATGTCATGCAGAACCACCTGCTGCAAGTGCTCAGCATCGTGGCCATGCACCCGCCCAAGTCGCTGCGCTCCGAGGACATCCGCGACCGCAAAACCGAGGTGCTGCGCCGCATTCTGCCCATCCAGCTCGAAGACACGCTGCTGGGCCAGTATGTCGGCACCCGCGACGGCACCAAGCCCGGCTACAAGGACGACGACACCGTGCCCAAAGACTCTATCACGCCCACATTCGCCCAGTGCGTGCTGCATGTGGACAACGAGCGGTGGCGCGGCGTGCCGTGGGTGATAAAGGCCGGCAAGGCCCTGGACGAGGCCAAAATGACCATCCGCATCCAGTTCAAGGACATGCCCAACGCCGTGTTCCCCAACCTGGCCCGCAACGAGCTGGTCATTCAGGTCAGCCCCAAGGAGTCCGTCTACATCAAGACCATCGTCAAAGAGCCCGGCCTGTCCACCAACCTGGCCATGTCGGAGCTGGACCTGTCCTACCACAAGCGCTACCAGGACGTCAAGATCCCCGACGCCTATGCCACGCTGATTCTGGACGTTCTCAACGGCGACCACTCCAACTTTGTCCGCAGCGACGAGCTCGACGAGGCCTGGCGCATATTCACGCCGCTGCTGCACCAGATTGATAGCGACCAGGTGGTGCCTCTGCCCTACGAGTACGGCTCGCGCGGGCCCAAGGGCGTGGATGAGTTTGCTACCGAGCGCGCAGGCTACAAGCTCTCCTCGCGGGAATACCACTGGCAGCCCAGGCCGTCGTCATCATCCGGCAAGCTCTGATTTATAAAGTGTATCATTTCAAGGCTGGCGTATGATTGGGTCCCGTTTATGAACAATGGATAAAGCGGAGATTCAAAAAGGAGAAACACCCGAGGTAATGGAAAAGAATTTTTTTTTTTGTGTGGGTTCCCAGGAATAGGGTGAATAAAAAAAAAACATTTAGAAAATCCCCCCCCCTTTTTCTCTCTCTCCCTCACTCTCTATTTATATATTTTCAAACCCCTCCCCTAGAGAGAGAGCGTAATACAAAGTGTCTACCAAAGTATTTAGGTCAACAGACGAGGGGTCGGAGGGCCGCAAATCGGCGCAGTCATGGCTATCGGGGTCGTCTGGAGCTAGCGAAATGGCGCACCCGCCAATCGCATCGCCCCAAGCCAGCGGCCCCCAAAACGGCTCATTCCATATCCAGCAGCCAGCCTGCTCGTGCAAATGCTCGCAATGCGACCCAAACTTCTACACCATCCCCATGCACCTGCTGTTCGCCGGCAAGGTCGAGTATGTGTGTCGAGACTGCCAGTTCTCCACCCTCTCCTATGCGATTGTGCAGCAGCATGAGGTTTCTAGTGGTCACCGCCGTTGGTACAACTTCCCCCAATAAAATTTTTATTATTATTAATTTACCGTGCTTTGCTGGGAAGGTACTGCCAGCTCCGTTATCAGCTTGCAGCATACGTCGAAAAACGGAAAAATGTTCACTACCCGCTCTTGAGCCAGGTGGCTGGCTCCGCTGCCCGCCCCCACGCCATCGGCGGTCAGCGAGACGTCTGCCCGTGCCAGCGACACCCGCCCTACCACGCTGCCCGGCATGTAGCTGCCCGGCGCGCGTCCCTGGCTCCGTGGCGTCCCATACGTGTGTGCGGACTCTGCCATGCTTGCTTGCTTGCCAGGAATATCCAGCCCCTTTTGGCCCACTGACCCTGGGATCGGAATTCCCGTGCCCGAGCCCGTCGACATCGAGTCGCTGCTATCCACGGCCATCGCGTCGCCGCCCACGCGCTGCACCGACCGTGCCGGCAGCGTATCGGGCTGCGGCAGCATATCCGACCGGTCGAACTCGGCCGCTATCGGCGATTTCATCGAGGAGGGGATTTCGGCAGGCAGCTGGATCGGGTAGTTTGAGTCCAGAAACTGGTCATCCAGGGACCGGGGCTCCATGGAGATATCGGCCCCATTGATCGGCCCCATAACATCTGCGTAATCCGCGAACGTTGCTGGCCGTGGTGCCGCCGACAGCTGCCGCCGCCGTGCCGCCTGGATAAACGGCGGCATCGGGGAAATCAGCGTGCTGCGTCCTGCCCGATACGTTGGCCCCGAATCGCCCTGCTCGTCGCTGCTATGCGGAGGCGGTATCACGGCTTTGAAATCTACCAGGTAGTTGTCTCGCGAGTCTAGCTTGAATAGCTGCAGGTCGATCTTCACCTCCTGGTTGGGCCCCTTGCCGGTGTACTTGGCGCGCAAGTGGTAGGGCGTAAAATGCTTCCAGGTCATTTCCAGCTGCCGGAGCGCCCGGTACACCTCCGCCATCACGTCGGCTGGCGGCGACCTCGACCGGATACCAAAATGCCACCGTGTTCGGGTCAGCTTAGCCCGCTTCCGCGTCACCGTTGGCTTACGTGCTATGGTCTCCCTTTGCGGTGTGCTTTCGGCCATTTCTACATCCCCATCGTCAGTAACTGCACGAGCCAGCGGGCTGGATGCTGCTGCTGTTGCTGCAGATGCTTCTGCGTTGGGTATGTGCTCGTTGCTGTTTCTGCTGGATGCCGTTGCCGAGTCTGTCCGGTGGCTGTAGGGGTTGCTGCTGGACGGCGATGCCTTGGCTAGGTTGGCTATGGATGAGCTCGACTGCTCGCCGCCAGGCGCCCCTGCTAGCGGCGGCAACTGTGCACGGAAGTAGTTCTGTGGCGTTCCGGCCGGACTACTGCTCATGCTATTGCTACCGCTACCAATGGCCTGCTGCGCCGTTGCTCTTGAAGCAACATCGGTGGGTTTGGGCGCCTTGGGCTGCTGGCTGGGGACTAGCGGCGACTGCACTCTAGGTGCGGTTGGGTTCTGTCCCTGGGGCCCGCGTAGCCGCATCTTGTACATTTGCGATTCTAGCGTATGGCCTGCTGCACGTGGAAGGCTTGAGCCCAGAATTCCTATGCTCGAGGGCTCTTCATCGCTGCTGTCCATCTGGTTGCTGCTGTTTCCGCCCAAAGATGACTCGGATGGCGCAAGGTCCGCCCCCAAGCTTCCAAGCTGGAATGCTGCCGGTGGCGACGATGCCAGGGCAAAGTTGCGGATCCCCTGTTTGTTGGAGTTGCGGCTCTGCTCCAGCATATGCCGGTTGTCTAGCGTCAGCTGGTAGGCAACTTTAGCCGGGTTGGTTCCGCGCTGCCGCAGCTGCAACACCAGCGACTTGCGGTCCATCTCCAGCTGTCTCTCCAGCTCGCTAACTATAGACTCGTCCAAGTTGGCCAGACACTCGATGTCGGTGCTGTCTGGCAGCGGCTTTAGGTACTCGGGCAGGTCGGTTATAAACCAGGGGTGTTGCCGTACCTGCGCCAAAGACATGCGCTTGAGTGGGTCTACTTGCAAGAGCCCGGAAAGCAGCGACCGTGCTCCTTGCGACAGATATCCGGGCATGGTGAATATGCCCGAGGTGATCTTTTTAAACAAAGCCGGAATATGGTCGTCGTCGAATGGCAGCCGTCCACACATCATCACATATAATATCACTCCACATGACCATGCATCTACCTCGGGTCCAGCGTACAGCTTGCCATTGATCACTTCTGGAGCCGCATAGTTGGGCGAGCCACACGAGGTCTGCAGGAATTCGCCGTCCTTCATTATATTCGACAGCCCAAAGTCCGCAACCTTGACGTTGTCGTAGGGGTCCAGCAGCACATTCTCGGGCTTCAAGTCCCGATGCACGATGTTGCGCCGATGGCAATACTCTACTGCCGACACCATCTGCTGGAAGAACCGCCGAGCGTCCTTCTCGTTCATTCGTCCTCGCTCAACAATATAGTTGAATAGCTCGCCTCCCGCATACTCTATAACCATGATGATGTCTGTGGGTGTCGTTATTACCTCGTACAGCTTGATGATATGCGGGTGCCGCAACATCTTGAGGTACTGGATCTCGCGATTCACCCGTCCCACCATGTCAGAGTGTGCCAGCTTGCTGCGTCCAATGATTTTCAGCGCCACCTTGTGCCCTGTCTGAGAATGCACCGCAACTATACACTTTAAAGAATTAGTTGTAAGAGCCCCTTGCATAAGCTAATTAACCTGCTGGCAATTATACGCCATTCGCCTTTATCTCACTTTGTTCCATTGTGCAATGGAAAAAAAAAAGATTAGGTTTGCGATACCGTTGTGCGTGTTTTTGGTGTACAGGAAATGGGGAGAAAGCGCAGGTTTCCCGTGGGAAGAGTGCTGCTTGTGCTGCCAATTTCTGCCGCATGGTGCAGGTACAAAGCACCAGAAGATATCCACTTTGAATTTCTTTCAGAGTGGCACAAAGCCAGAAGAGTGTCCAAAGCACATGAGTTGCACAAAAAACTATACTTACGTTTGACCTTGCCAAAGGACCCAACGCCAAGCGTTCGAAGTACCGTGTAGTTGCCTATCTTTTGCTTGCTCGCCATACTTTTATGGTCCTTTTGGGCGCTGCTAACCTCGTCTCTAATTGCTGACAGCCTACGAAATACTTTTTTCGGACTAAACGCGTGAATTTTCGTTATTTTTTCTTAGTTGTACTTGATAGATAAAGTCTCTGGCTACTAAAGCTTAGCGTACAAGTCAATTCAAAAGGAATAAGAGAAAGGAGCCAAATATAAGAAAAAAAAACTTTTTTTTTTTTAGAAAGAATATTCAAGGTGGCTCAAGCTTTTGCAAAAGCATGCTTTTGTCACGTGCAGAGGCATGGCCAGTGCATGTGATCTCGGCGTTTGAAAATATACAACCAATGGCGTCAAAAGCTCACACCCATATCTACTGGAGTAAGCTGCAAGGTCATAAGTTAAATAGATCTGCTGCAAGTGCTGCTGCTGCTACTGCTTATATTTGTGGTAAATGGCAGATAATAATTTCGAGGACCGCGTGTGCAATGTGACCCAGCAGCTGCTCACAACTGTTAACGAGCAGTCGCTGGAGGTAGAAAAGCGAAGCAGGTTTACGGATATTTTAGCTGCCGAGCTCGATACGCAGCTGCATGAGCTTGTAGACGCAACCCGCGCACTGGCTGCTGCCAGGCGCAACTGTATTTTTGATATTGGCATACGCAAGAAGTCTTAGATGTCCATTAGTGACTAGAGCAAATGGCTTAAAACTTATTGCTAAAACATGGAATATATCATGAAAATATGTGGCATATGCCAGCTTAATAAATTTTACTTGCTTTCTGGCAGCATTTAGCTAGAGAGTGGTGAAGGGCCCTTTGATCCCTTTTTTCCTTTGACTTCTTGGCCGTTTTTCACGCCGCTTGTGGTGGTTCCGGTATTGGTAGTACTCTTTGGTTCATAGTCAATGACCTGTGGCATGTTGGAAATAAAATAAAGGCAAGAGATAGATGGAGAAGAAAAAACTACATGGATTTGAGTCATTCCATTGCCTTTTAAGCAGCGCGACCAGCTAGACTTTCTGTCTGATAGCAAATTAATACACGTCCATCCCAGTCAAGTGCTTAGAAAGTCTCCAATTTTCAGCTACGTTATTTTTAAAGCGTATCAGATTAGCAAAATATTAAATCAGAGATAGGTTGATGATGCTGCTCAACTGCACCATATTTTGGCTCATCAGTTATTCAATTCCAAATAAAACACCAATGGCTTTTAATCTCCAATCGGCAATAGATGACTTGTTCAAACCGCCATCGCGGCTGCAGAGCCTGGTAGACCGTGCCGTAAGCCCCAATCGGGACGAACCTGACTTGGCACTCAATCTGGACATTTGCGACTTGGTAAATCGTAAAAAGGGCAATTATGCGCACGATGCTGTGTTTGGCCTGCTGCCTTATGTCAATGGACGATCACATACACAGGCGCATTTAGCACTGACTCTGCTGGACAACCTAATAAAGAACTGCGGCCACCCAGTGCACTTTCAGATTGGCAGCCGCGAGTTTCTCAACGAGCTGTTTAGACGCTTTCCTGAATACCAGCCGATAGCACCCAATCCGGTGCATCACCGCATTTTAGAGATGCTGCAGGAGTGGCGGGTCACGCTGTGCCAGCGCTCACGCTACCGGGAGGATTTGCAGAGAATCAACGACATGTACGCATTGCTGTGTCGTAAAGGATGGAGGTTTCCTCGGATTGATTCGGACAACATTGCGGTGGTATTGGAGCCTGAAACTACGTTGAAAACGCGAGAGGAACTTGAGAAGCAAGACATGGAGGCGATGCAGGCCAAGTTGCAAGAGCTGCTGCGTCGAGCCACTCCACGCGACCTCCGTGAAGCCAACAAGCTTATGAAGATTATCACTGGGTATGAGCAGTCTTCTAAGCAGCGTGACTACGACCAGGAGTGGGAAGATGAGCTGCAAGCTCTAGAGCACCGGATAAAGTTGCTGTACGAGATACTTCAAACAGCAGAGCCTGGAAGATCGCTGGACGAAACAGCACAAGATCTGCTGGCAAAGTGCTCATCGACCAACTTGAGGTTAAAATCTCTTATTTCCGAGCACAATGATGCTGGCACAGATGATGACGATGTAGAGGAACACAAGGAACTGGCCAGGCTTATTTATTTAAGCGACATGATCAACGATGCAGTTCGTGCTGCCGACGATTTGCAGCATGGCAAAAGACCACAGTTACGCGACCTTAACAATTTAGAGGCTGGTGGAGTTGCCAAGCAAAGCAAAGCAGGCGATGTTCAGGACGGCAACGAACTGATTAGCTGGGACGATGCTGACGACAGCAATGATGCGGGGGCCCAAGGCAGTACAGCAGATATGCCACCAGCTTCGGCACCTATAAGTCCTCTGGATGACCTTGCCGGCCTTAATTTCCAGACCATGCAGCCCACAACATCTAACACGCTTCTACCACCCAGTGCTGCATCCACTGTTGCTCCTGCCGCACGTGCACAAAGCCAGCCCATGTCCAACCCTTCATTGCCTGCAGACTCGCATCAGGCCCGCCAGAGTAAAGCAGCTACTAATGACAAGCAAAAGGACGTGTTTGACTTTTCCGACCTGCTAAGTGCGGCTAAAAGTGCCAGTCGCAAACAAGCACATGCAAGTGGGACTCAAGGTGCTGCGCCAAACTCGGCACGCACCACCAGCTGGGGTTCATCGCCTGAATCTGCAAAGTCAAATAGCCAGGGCGGCTCGCTAATTGATTTCATGTCGTAAACTAGGGGATTTTTATTGTACAAACAGTATAGTTAAAGAGGAATAAACGCCGCCGACTTTGGCTTGCGAGTGAGTCGGAACTGGGCCACAATGCCTAGCACTGCTGACAGAGCCATACAACCAATCATGACGTATACCTTGGGTGAAGTAACATAGACAGCGCCTGGCGTGTTGAGGAAGGCCAGAGCAGTGTTTTGGAACCCTGTGTGCGCAAAGCAGTCTATGCCTACAAACAAGATATACGATCCCCATGTGGCCGAGGCGATTATAAGAGCAGGGCGCTGCAGAACAAGCGCCGCTATCATGCCCACAACGATAAACGCAGCAATAAACAATGCACGGCCCACATCTGAATGAATGACCCCGCCAGACTGCATGCCCAGTATCCATGACGCCAATGCAAATCCGCCCAGCGCGCCCACAAAGGCCACGCCTACCTTGTACAAAAACAACAAGATCCCACCAGCTACAGCACCCAGTATGGCAGCTATTGCCAGGTACCACAGCTGGCGACCCTTTTCATCTTCGAGCGGAGCACGAATTTTGTATTCTGCGTATAGAACCAAGCCACCAACCACACAAAAGCCGGAGAGAAATATCAAAACTTTGACCAAGCGATATCCAAAATAGTTGAAAAAAAAACCAACGACAATTAACACAACACCAGCAACAATACCGCTGGCTACAAGAGCTCCATTGTTAGCTAGTGCCAGGCTGCCATCATCAGTGTTGACCTGCTTAATAGTATCTTCCGAACTTGCTAGTTTGAAGCCGCATAGCAACACTGCTAGTAGTGACAGAAAAAAGCTTCTCACTCGGTCCTGCATGAAGAGTTCTTTATATGATCAGTGCTATATACCTCAACAAAAAGAACTAGAGAAATGCAGTAAATAAAAGAGAAATGAAGAAGTAAATATCTGAGGCGTGGCTTAAATAGCAGCAGGACTGTGATTTAATCTAACGTGTTCTAAATTTAAACTCCGTAAAATGTAGAGGTGATATAAAACTTTTATAAAAATCTCTATTTCCCTGTAAAAAGTATGTATTTAAAAAATAACTTTGATTTTTAGTGTCGCATGAAATCTATCTGTACTATACTTGATATAAACAGTGGGTATTTTCTATAAATCGAACTATAAAATGTGTTCTCGTTTTTCGTTATTTTTCTTCGATCTTTTTAGTTTTTCTCTACTATTCCCTAGTACATTATTGTAGCTGTATTACTTGAACACTGATGTATTTATATTGTAGATAGTTAAGTCAAGTTAGCTCTTATGGCTCACCTCCGCCCGAGCCTTACCCGCAAAACCTTATAATGGGGAGGAGGCGATTATGGGCAGTTTAAGTACAATCGTAATAACTCCCGACCCGGTTATAGCTTGTGTTAAGCTGGATAATTGTCCGTTTTTATTGCATGAAACAAGGTGCAGCAGATTTCGAAAAAAAAAAAATTTCTATCACCCCTATATTACGAAAACGTGCATATGATATGGATTTTTATAAAAAAAAAAAGTTGTTTTTCGTAAATCTACTTTGAATATCTCTGAAAAACATAGAAAAATTATTTGTAGAGAAATTTTTATTCATATTGTAACATAAAATATGAAATAGAGGCTACTTTTAGGGCAATGGGATGTGGCATGAGTCTATTTAATCAAAAGTCGCGTTTCTGCAATGCGGGTTTTGAAGCCGAGCGGTTTGGAAGTGCTGGCTGTGAACTTTGCTGGCTGCAAATACGCGGTTATAAAACAAAAAACCCGGTAAGCGCTGAAGACGGAGTGGTTCTGACTTGTATAAAAAAAGTAGTCTACGTGGTTGCTTTGCTATCTACACTTTCAACCACACCCAGAAAAAAGACCCATGCTTAAAATCCACCCTGATAATGTATCGTTCAGCCAATGGAGCGCGTGCAATTGACTTTGGGCGCGCTGGCCGTTGCTCGCCGTGCCTAATTCTGCACGCTGGCTCCTTGTGCTCGAGCCATATCCATGCCTACACAGAGAAGTGCACATCAAACAACGGCGCTGCCACAGTTTTGCTTGCTTCAAGAGCTGACACTCCATTCTGAGCCTCTCAGACACCAGCACATTGGAATTGGCCTCTTGACTCTATATAAATAGCATAGATATTGGCTTGTTTTTCTCTTCTTCACTTGGCACTTTGCTCTTTTGCCATGAGCGTTGTGGTGATTTCAATGGAGCAGCTGGTCCTTTTGCTCCGCGAGCGCAGATGCATGTATTGCGCACGAAGCCGAACAGCGACAACAAGTAGAAGCCAAGCTAGCCGAGATGGAGGCCAAACTAGCAGCAACCAAAAGCGCATTGGCTGCTACCAAACAGCATCTGGCTGCTGCCAAAGACAAAATTGCCAATATGGAAGCCGCCATCATTGGCTCGGAGATCAGACGGTCTGTAGACGAAGACACTCGGGCAGCAGCAGACAACCTGCTAGCAGAAGTGAATAACGCACTGGCTGCTTCTGACGAAAAGGCTGCCACAACGGAAGACGCTGTCTTCAACACCAACATCAGTCTGATGATGGTAGAGAACACTGCTACATTGGCGAATAAAGCACTTGTGGCTGCAAATGCCAAGGCGGAATTGGCAGAGGCCAACC